>JABASP010001475.1:0-28953 GCA_019776565.1 Sminthurinus signatus | reverse complement strand
GTTTGATGTTTGGTTTGGTTTGTTCATCATCAATATCAGCATGAGTACATTTTATAAACTCAGTCGATACTCCAAGTTCTAACCATTCTTGAATCTTGGATCTTGGATCTTGAATCTTGATCTATATAATATGTAATGTACAATGTACCACATGAATAACAATGTGATGTTACTATTATTCTGAATCCTGATTATGATTATTTCCCTCTTACCTCTTACCCCACACACAAAATATAAAATAAAATAAAATGTACAGCATATAGCTCATATCGTACATAGTACATAATACATAGACAAAACATAATATACATGTGTACACGGTCAAAAGGATTGAAAGTCCATTAACATCGTCAACAAGAATATCAAGAACAACATATTCTCTTCTTTTTTTTCAAATCCTCCTCTTGTTCTTCTTCTTTTGTCTCCGGTCCAATTGTAAATTGTAAGTCGTCTTCAGTCTTCATATAGCAAGAGACAAGAGTCAGGAGACAAGAGAGTAATAAGTAATAATGTATGACATAGATGCCTATGTACATCTCCATTTATTGGAATTATCTACGATTCTCAATATGTATCATGTATCATGTAGCTGTAATCTGTAAGCTTTAAGCTGTACAGAGTATGAAGAAGAGTTTGATGACATGTAAACTTTCAATTTCTGTACCCTGTGAGTATTTTGCTCTCATTTACTCTTCCTTTCTGCTCTCTCTCTCTCTCTTTGTGTGCGTCTTCCCATTCAGTAATTACATTATTGATCTTGAATCCCATGAATATTTTTGCAATAAAATTACGCATAGAACAATAAAATGTATAATAATTATCAGGTTTGTGTTTTGTGTCAAACTCAAAACTCAAAATCACACCGATTTCCCTTGTGATATGTGATACGCACCGTATCAAATCCAATCGAATCCAATCTAATTGATGTCTATCCTCCCCATTTTCTAAAGAATGACTAATAATCAAAAGTCGAGGATCGAGGATCGAGGATCAATTGACAACATCATTGTAAATTGTAGTCGAATGACATTGATATTTAAATTTTTTTACACTTGGACATTTACATTTACAATAATTATTACACCTTTTACATATATGTTTTATATACATACGATGAGTATGATATACGCCCAGTGATCATAGATCATAGAGAGTGTTTATGAAGAGACGGAGGGTGAGAACAACTAGTGCAATCTCTACAATCTCAATAATCTCAATAAACTCAATAATCACAATAATCAATTGTCAATATAATATATAATACGGATGACTGTTGAATTTATGAATTAAAGAAAAATCTAGTTTGTTTTAGTTGAAATCATAATTATCAAAAACTTGTACAATGTACATTGTACATTATACATTGTACATCTTGCAGTTCGATATGAAATATGACATATGACTCAGAGAAGAATCAGAATCAAAATCAGAGAGACAGAAAAACACTTGTAATAACAATAACAATAATGATAATTTTTGTTATTCTTTTGATGCAGTGACTTTTGTGTATTGTATATTGTACATAATCTAGTGACCATTGACCAAGTTGGAGAAAAAAAGTAAGAGCATGATCTTACTTTGTCAGACTGTATACTGTATATTATGTGTTATACTTTTTATTGATTATGTGTCCAATGTACATTGTACATATACTTACATATTATAGCCAAAAATTCAGATAAGGCAATCAGTGCTCACTTACAAGTTAACAAGTCCATCAATAATTAGATTTATTACAAAAGATTTTGGTGAATCTATGCATTACAAATTTATTTATTACCATGTTTCATACACAACATGCAACATAGTAGAAAAACGGCGTACTACAATGTACAATGTACAAGGTGCATCAAGCTAACTAATAACTAATAACTTTATCATTTGTAAACATTGATTTGATATTCTCTTCATACATGTTCAACAGCATTCAACATTCATGTATATTCAAATTCAGATTCAAAATTCAAAATTCAAAATCCATTCATTCCATATTCCATATTACGATTACGGTTATGATTATGTTCATTCATATATTTTGTTGATGATCTGTTAAATTATTCTATGTACAATGTACTTACATGGTTCTGTGGTAATTTATGCGAGTCGTTGACAGAACCGACACAGTTAGTGAACATAAAAGACGATGCGATTTGCTTTGATTTTTCGATTCAAAAAAAAAAAAACGTTTTACAGTTTACAAATCTGATGATGATCCACGTACACCGTACACTTGTAACTTGTACCTTACACATTATACATACAAAGAAGAGAGCATCAATTATTATTGATGGATTGAATTGAAAATTGTTCAAAGTTGATACAATTTAATATATTCTCTATTCTGTTGTCTTCTGTGTTTAGTGTGTAGTTAATAGTTGTTAGTTGTACGAGTATGAAGTATCAAGTCTAAACTATGAATGACTGTATCAAGAATCAAGAATATGATACACATTTACCTACAGAATATGACTATGACCTGTATCTTGTATCTTTTATGTTGTATGTGTAGGTAGTAGGAAAGGGTAGTAGTATGTAGAAAAATTTCTATTACCTATTACCTATAACCTGTACTGATAACGATAAAAGATAAAAATTTATTGAGATGCTCCTCTCATATCTCATGTATAATGTATAATGTATAATGCATTTAATGTGTGTATGGAGGAGGAACGACTGATTTTTCCATGTACAAAATTCTTCTTAACATGCTGTTGACATAATAATATTGTCAATCTACATAAAATATACATATATTTCAACTTTTAACTTTTTGTGTCTTTTTTGTCTTTTGCCTACAATAATAAAAAATAATAATAATAATAATTCTGTTATTCTATATTCTAAATTCTGATCTACTCATTTCATCTTGTTAGTTTTTTATTACACTTTTTATACTTTATACTTTTTATGTACACATCCGCAATCTGTATAAAATAGGAAACTTTCCCCCTGGACACAAACTGATGAGCTATGAAGTACAAAGTAGGTCTATCCAGAACAGTAGGAAAACTGTAAATATAATTCTCGAAACTATACTCTAGAATCTAGACATAATATAATATCAAAGACACGCATACAAAAAATCATGGGAAGGAGTGACACAGTAGTACAGTATGTAGTAAAACAATAATTGAAATATTGATGATGTTCAAGAAGAAGAGGAAAAGGCAGAAGAGGCAGAGAAGATGAAGAGAAAAAAAGGAAGAGTTGAGAATCGAGAAAGGGATGCGCCTGTACTGTTTTTTTCTTTTTTGTTCAGGGTGGAGACGCAAAACATGAAAGAGAAACAAGGTGAAATGTGGCCATGTGAGATGCTAGATGTGAGTGTGTGTGTAGTTTGTAGTGTGTAGTGTGTATGGGTGATTATTATGTGATCTACGTGCTTATGCCTTCATCTAATTCAAATATATGAAGACTACTTGGCATTCTTGATTTTCTTTCTCTTTTCCATTACTAGAGACGGCAGAGACTAGAGACTAAAGCATTAGATATTATAGATATTAGATACCTCTACATTTTGGTCCATCGTCTTCATTTTCCATTTCATCTCTCTCTCTCTCTTTCTCTCCCTTTTTCTTGCTATTTTCCTCGCCATATGATTTGTGGTTGTGGGTTCGTCGTCTTTTGTATTTTGTGTTTTGTGTGCCCATGATACACTTTTACACACTACACACTACACATACGATGGATACAAAATACAAAATATGTACATGTTATTACATTATATTATGTGCTTGATCGTTGATCGACTTTTATTATTATTATTTATTCACATGTACGTCCAAGACGAAAAAATTTATGCACATGCATATCATTAGAGCCAGAAGCAAAATGCAGTGATAGTTTTATATTTTATATTTCATATTCCTGTTAGCAAGGCAAGGCAAGGAGACGCATCTAGACTCTAGACTGTAGACTCTAGAATGGAGACAGGCTGGGATGAAAAAACTCAATTTTTCATGTCACATGCACATTGCACATGTATGCGTGTATTATGCATATTCATTTTTGTATAAAAGTACTCTCTCTACTCTATTTTTTCCCCTGGCTGCCACTGGTCATTTTTATCATCATGATTGTGATTATCATTAAGATGATGAATTAATCAGCTCAAGTCTTGGTCCGTCTCTCCTCTCTCGTCTCACGCTGACATCCCAACATATCTAATATCTATACTATCCACTGTCCACAATCCACAGTCACAACAAATACTGGGATTATCCCTTCTCACTTCTCACACTCTCCACTCTCCGCATCCCATATCGTTTGCTTTCTTCGATTTCTTCTTCTCTTCATCTCCACCACCTGCTCAAAGCTCAGTATAATAAATTTTTAAGTAACGTAATATCCAGACTTTTGTCATCACAGCCCCATAAAACACAGATTGTACTGTCTTTATTCTTTGTGGCTATTTAAACTTTTAAACAGAGTCAGTCTAAACTCTAAACCAGTACTAGGTACTAGGCTAAAGTAGTTGTCTCTTCTATAAATAATAAACAGTAAATACTTCTAAGCAACAATGTGTAATGTGTGATTGATAAACAGTTCATTTCATTCAATCAAACACGAACATGTGACTACACAACACACATAATATGTTGTAATGTTGTAGTTTGTCTCTTTCAACTTGATTTTAATAGCTCACTATTAATAATTAATATCAAAAATCCAAATCCCTCCAGCTATTAGTAAACTGTTGCAAGTAGCAGGTATCAGAGATACCCAAGTACATGTCCACTTTGATTATTATTTATTATTTGTTACAAGTTACAAGTACATAATATGTAGTGTATAGCAATATAACATGCCATGTCATTTTATTTAATATTTAATATTTCAAACTCCAGCCTCTTCAAATCATTAAATACTCTAAATCTGTACAGAATCATCATTAGCCAAAGAAACAATGAGACTAATCCTTTCTTTCTTTTTTGCTCATCTGAACTGTAGAGTGTAGACTGTAGACTCATCTATCAGTCATTGCTAATTGTAATTGTGTGGATTGTGTATTGCACACAGTATACAGCATACAGCTCACATTCCCAAATACATAATACATCAGTTTTAACTTTTGACGAACAATACACAAAGTAAATACATATGTAAAAAGACTACAAGTTATTATTTTTATTTTCCTTCTTGTCATCATCATTAGTAAATAGTAAATGGTACATGATGGATCCACAATTCACAAGTCTGTTTCTGTCTCCTGTCTCCTGTCTACAAGTCTACACATACATATGTGTGTAATGTGTAATATAATACCCTTTTTACTCAGTACATCCTTTGGCCATCCACGATCCACACCATACTTAGCGACTTGAAACCACACACACATAATAATAATAATAATATCCGTATTCCTACTCCTTTTACATTTGACATTTTATGTCAACTTTGTCATGTAAATAAATAAATATCAGGAAAAAGTAAAAGACTTTATATATAATATATAATATGAGCAGGAGATGGATTATGGACTCATTGAGCATTGAGCACTAAGCATTGTACAGACTAAATGTGAATAAAAATGACAAGTAAAGAAAGGAAGAGAAAAGAGAAGAAAAGCTAAATCAGTTTCTAAATGGATAGTAAAATTGGAGGAGGATGAATGTTCTAAGTAAATTTTTCTTTGATCTATGGTCGGTCATCTTACAACTGCTGTTATTATTATTATTATCATTATTATTTGGATTATTACTATGATTTTCACAATGAGCAAACCCAGTCAAACCAAAAACCAAAGAGACAAGAAGAGCTTAGAAAATTATCCTGAGGATACCTTTTGACTTGATGTGGTTATCTGTTGTTTTGTGTTTTGTAAGTATGTATACATTGTACATGTGTGTGTGTGTGTAAGTATGTGAATAGTGGATAGATATGTGAGTAGCGAAACTAGAGCTCCTCTTCTTCTTCTTTTTCTTCTTCTTCTTCGTCAGCATCCCCATTATCATCATCACTGTATATTTAATTCCACATGCATATTATTTTAACAGAGTGCCGGTGGGATGCACGTATTTATCTGTGTGTACATTATACATGTTTTGTGTGTAACAAAGTTGATACAAATTCTAACTATGCATATGCATATTTATGTGTATGTACATTCCAAGCATTTGCAGATCTTTTTGTATTTTGTATGCATGTGAGTATCTTGGGAGTATCTTCTTCTCTATTATTTCGCATTTTTATTCTCGTTTTCATCTTACTCTAGCCACTAGTATCTAGTATCTAGTGAAAAAATACACTGATACATATAAATCAAGATTGTACATTGTACATTGTACACTGTATGATGTTCACCGTACCCACAGAATAAAAATGAGATCACTTTTGATTTCAGTAGGTATGTATATTGTGTACTGTGTATGTCACACGTTCAGTGTGTAGAAAATGAGAGTTGCCGTTCTTGCTGTCTTATGAAATGATTCTGTTTATCTTTTGGCTATAGATGAAATGCAGATGTTTGAAAATGAAAATGAAAACGAGAACAATGAGAGCACATTTTTTTTACATTTTCTATATTCTGTACTGGTGTGTCTACTGTTTACTGTTTACCCTCACAAATTGCATGTTACATTTACGAGTTACTTATACTTGAATTGCATGTTGTAGGTTGTGCAGTGCATTCAACGTTCAACATTCAACAGTCAACATTGAGCATTAAATATTCATAAATATGTCGTTATATTTGAGATCATGGATGATGTTTAATGGGTTGAGATGAGTTGATTATGACTTGTTACACTTGCATTTTGAATATCGATTACCGATGAGAAATTGGCATCATTTTGATTTTAAGAATATATTAAGAATATAATAATATTATACATTCTTCCTGAATAAGAAGACTGATGAATAAGTAATTTAGAAGGTAAAAGAAGGAAAAAACTATAAATTTAAAGTATATATATAGTTTATATACGTGTACATTTGCATACACGGAAATTGATGACCAAGAAATCATATGGTACAATTCTACTATACTTTTGACACCTAAATCCAACTCTGTTTCATTTCTTTCCAATATTTTGTGTTATGTGTAGATTTCAAACAAAAGTGAAACAAAATACCCCAATTTTACAATGGTCATTTTTGATTTTTGATGCTGTAGTTTGTCTGTAGTAAATAAATATATTTAAAAGGCTTAGCAGACATAGAAACAGAATATAGAGTACAGATGTACAATGTATAGTGTACACTGTACACTGTACACTGTACACCTCCTCAAATGTCAGATGATATAAATTTAATACCCATTACATTTGAAAAATTTTGATGTACAATGTGCACAACCGTGGATAATTCAAGTATTAATGTTGTATAATAGAGATGTAAATGTTGGATTTACTTAATACTTAATACGAATAGCGAAAACCATTAAACATAGTCACATTAAAAATATTTACATAAGGCAGACAGCTGGCTTGCTGGTCTCTGGTCTCTGGTCTGGCGTACCGCTATTGTTATCCTTTTTTTTGTTTACATCTTACATCTAAATTCCAAATAGACATGCACAGAGCACACTCACCAAACTCACACTACTGACTTACCTTTTATGGCCTTCTCCTTCTTCTAATAATATCATGCTATCTTTTTATACAATATAATATAATAATATGATACCCATGTCATTTCATATCATGTTGTTATGAGATGAACAATACAATATACAATACATAGAGCAGTCTCGTGTGTCCCTCTGAATTTAGAATCTGAGTGATTTACATATTATCTGTATCATACGTAGTGCATAATACATAGTACACAGTTTACAAATGAAATATTACATGAATTATAATCCGTGCAAATCTTCATATGGTTTCACGCTCCGCTCCGCTCTTCGCTCTCCGCTCTTCTCCATATATGTATAATAATTTATATTATATCTCTGTATTATGTTTTTACTATATTATGTATAAAATACTAAACTAAAAAATCCACAATGTTTTTTTTTCATTACATTATATTATATGATATTATTATATTATGTGTAGCATTACGAATATTATAGTTTCTATCCTCGTTCCTTCTTGAATTTCCTTTTACTCTCATCCATGAAAAATCCTATCATTTACCACAAACTAACCAAAAGGAATGCTTGTAGGATAATATTTTTTAATGCTTAATGTGTAATATGTGTAGCAAACAAAACCAAAGCGAAGCTAATCAAAGTACACAATTTTTGTACACGGACACAATACAATATCCAATATCCTACATAATATACTAAATAAATAAATGAATAAAACAATAAATGAATATAATAGTTTGTATATGTATGAGATGATAATTTTTTAAAAAAAGATTCAAGATTGAGTGAGCAAATATCAAATATACATATTCATATTATACACATTGCACATGATACATATTATACATGGGAGAGAATTGGTTTCTTTTCTGTACCATTTCAAGATTCAAGATCCATTCCAAGACAAATCAAGTCAAGATTCAAGATACATACACAAGCAAGTAAAAGAGGTGCACTAACCTAGGTAAAAACTAGCAACTGGCAGTGGCAGCATCAGCTTCAACTTCAGCCTCAACATCAATATTTTAATATGAACATAACTACTTACATTTATAAATGCACAATGAACAGTGAACAGTGAACAGTGAATAGTGAACAGCATCCAATATCCAATCCAATCCAGTACAATATAACATATAACATAATATACTATGAGCTATGAGTATGCACATATAGAGCAACAACACATGATATGACGGGTGTGGTCCAAATTTTTCACTGATTTGCACTACAGGCTACTTTTTTTTTCTTTAAAAAAAAATCTCTCAACATCTCGATCATGTCTCCATTCCTTTACTAACCAATATATTATTATTATACTTGTAGTCATCTACTGTTATAATGTAATGTATTTTGTATTTTCCTTGGAGAGAAGAGTGCGTTTCATGGTGATATCGCAATTCCATGATGATGATAATGATGAGGACCTCAGGACTTTTTATACACACATATACATACAAGTATGCAGTTATTTCATAAACACATCTATATCTATAACTATATCTACAACTACAGCTACAGCTATCTGTACATTTTATTGTATATATATATCAACCCCGTGGATTTTGGTCGAGTATCATTGAATCATTGAACAGGGAGAAATTATGGGCATGGCTTCATCTTTTGGTGTTGGTGATGATGATGAGGACGAAACTGCAATAATAATAACAATTTCCATGCATCTACATTGTGCATAAAGTCGGCCAGAAGACCTAAAGACCAAGAGACCAAGAGCCAAGAGTGCTACGACTTTTTGTGTAACAGTAACATAGTGTTGGAAGTTGGAAATAAATAAATGCATAATATAATATGTATAGGTGTACACGTAAATAAATGATAGGGATCACAACTCCAACTTCCAACTCACAACATGATCATAATAGTACCAATAACAAGAAGAATGGTTTAATGGCCTTAAGTTTCGTAGTTTGCGTATCACTATTATGTTGGTACACATTACACGTTACACATATGCATGTACTCTCCGATTTTATATCTACTACTTACACTTCTTATTCTCTAAAAATACCATCTACTGCCTATTCTCTTTCATCTCTCTCCTTATTATTATACCGAGTTTTTTTTGTCAAAGTTTTCATCTGCTATTAACTCGAGCAGCCAACAGCCAACAGTCAGCAGTCAGCAGTCAACAATGAACACAAACTCAAGTGCATATAATGTATACTATATACTATATAAAGACGGGCTTACATATTGTACATTATACATCATCACTTTTTTACTCACTGTTTACATGTATTTGGCAATAGTTGCACATTGCAATTTACAATATTGTGATACAGCTAATTTCCTACTTCCATCCCTCTCTCTCTTTCTTTCTTTCACTCTCATTCCTCATCGTCTTTGATATAACTTTTTATAGCTTTTTTTTTCTTCAGGCGGGCTTCCGTTCATGCCAATTTTGACTAAGATTTGAATTACATGTGTACAATATACAATACAAAATATACAAGACACATGCATAATTTAAATTCGCTTGGTTTCATTTTCCTTCCTTTTAGCCACGGCAAATTGAAAAGGAGTCAAAGGCAAACTCAAGTATTCAAGTATCATCGTAAGTTGGTCCGTTTTAGATTTTAGACTAATTCAAATGCGTCCAAAATCCAAAAGGAATAACAACAACAGCAACAACAGTAACAAAACTGCAGCAAAAAAAACGTATCAAGTCTCAAGTCTCAAGAGAAACAACAACAAAGACATACCGCAATTTACACTCCACAACCTGTAATTTACTCAAATCGGTGCATGTAGATTGTAGATATGTTTGTATGCATGTATCATGTATACAATATACAATATACAACACGACTGTTGTCATCTGCATTGTGTCCTCAACTGATGATTACATATGCATATATATATATACGTGAACACAAAGTGGATGTATGGGTAAATATCCATGACTGTTTTTACTATTTTAAGTGTTTATACGAAATAGGAATATATAGTGTTGAGGTGTTGAATATAACATAAAAAAATACACATTACGTGTAGAATGTCGAGTGTGAAGGAGATTAAAAGTCTCGGCAGAATTGTACATCAGGATTCTAATTATGTACACAATATACAAGGTACAAGGTACAATACATGTGTAATGAATGAAAGATACGCAATCATTTGTCAGTCCGCTAATAAAGGTTCTAAATAAGCAAATGGTTCTAAACTACTGCTATTATCATGAGTTGCCGAGTGCCGAGTTGCTATTGCTATTTATTATTTAGTCGAGCATCGAGCATAGTGCAGCCGCCACTGACGAAAGTGAAAATGAAATTGAAATTAAACACGTCGATACACTTTAAAGTTTAAACTGTGGATTCAGCATAGAGCATAGACATGTGTTAATGGTTCAAGATGATGGGGATCCTGATGTTGATGATGATGATTTTGTTATGTGATGGGAAATGTTAAATAGAACGAAATGAAATGAAAACGAAAATAGTTTACAATTTGCATGTTTGATAACAGTGATCATGATAATAATTTATGTATCATGTATAATGTATTTAGTGTGTAGACTGTAGACTGTAGACGTGATTTTAATAGTAGTCTATCAAAACTGAATCAAAACTTCTTTCCTCGTATCTTGTCTCTATTTTTTTAATGAGCATGGAGGAGGTATCATTCTCATTTTCATTCTAATTCTCAGCATTCTCATCCACTCATTCATTCATTCAATCATTCAGTCAGTAGTCAGTCGGTGAGTGGGGAATAAGAAAAAAAAAGATTGAAAATTCATAGGATAATACGGTAAAACCACACACTGTGTCCTGCTTATTAAAAGCAATATGTAATATGTATCACTTGAAGTGATTCACTTCCAAATTCTAAAACTCTCCACAGTACCTAAATAATAAGTATGATCTGTGATAAATCTGACTTTTTTTCTCCATCGACGCTCAATCTCCAACTCCAAATTACTTCAAATTAGTTTGTTATCTATAGCTGCAAATTTGTGCACTGTACATTGTACATGAGCATGATATTATTATTATGAGTCTGTGCAGTAAGCAGTACTTCAAGGCACGTAATCTTAATCGTAACCGTAATGCACATTTTTTTTTCCGTTTTGGATAAGTCTTCTAGCGGTTTTCCCATTATCTATCCACGTAAAAAATCACTCTCATTTTCAATACCGTTCAAGTACAAACTCTAAATTTGTGTAATTTCAACAAAGTACAGCATATATATAATATATAATATATAGCTTAATGTAATATGTACAATGTACAACGGAGCTTGACATCTTTTGATAGAATGTATGACATATTATAGCAATGTATCTATTATAAATTACAACCTATTCACTTGATTCCGACTTTTTCATTTAATGAAATACTTAATAGGATAGGATACAAAAATAAGATGAAAAAATGCTACAGCTTTTGTTTTGTTGTTTTTTTCGTCAACTATATACTATAGATTTCATGAATTAACAAGACACGATCCTCAATGTAGAATGTAAATGTAGATTTTCAGGCAAAGATAAAATTGACATATTATTCCTGTGGTAAAAGGTAAAAGCAAAGGGACACCGTCTTACAAATTACTATAGTACATAGCACATTGCAAATTGCAAGGAAAATGAAGCAAGAATACTGTGTCTTGGGACCTTTTACATTTTATGCTATGCTTCCAACTTCAAAATCTGTGGATACTGGCATATTCCTTTCCTTTCATTTTTCCTCCTGAGGCAGGTTATTTTTTCCTTCAATTTGAGAACTTTTATCAATCCTTAATCCATATCATATCACATATCACTATTGAGCATTGATGACTGATGTATTCAGCATACAATAACAGAAGAAGCATATTTTCTATGCATCCATTTTTCTACTCTGACCTTTGACAAGAGAAATTGTGGGTTGTGGATTGTGGATTGTGAACGCTGAAATTAACTTTTTACTTTTATACAACTTTTTTGCGTAAAATTTAATGCTCTTTTTTTTCTTTGTTAAAAAAGGAAGATGCATTGCATATTCCATTGTAATTTGTAATAGATATTTTGAAAAAAAAGGCCTTTTCAAATATCAGCACGAACTTTTGACAACTTTAGTTGACACTTTTTTTTAAAGAAAAAACAAAAAGTTTACACGTCGTAGAATGTAGAATGTAGTAAGACATTTTGAATACTCAAAACTCAAAACTCAGTATGTACGTCAGAATCAAAGCTAAAAGAACTTGTGTAGCACATTCAACATTCAACATGCATAATCGTTAATCGTAATCATGGTGATCAAAATGAAGCATGAGAGTTGAGAGTTGAGAGGATACACAATATGTTTATTAAGATCAAAACAGCATGTGCATCAACAATCAACAATCTTCATCCATGTTATTTATGGAGTATGGAGTATAAAGAGTAAAGAGTATGCAGTATGCAGTGATACAGAAAAGGAGCAACGTGTAAAAATTTCAAGTAATTCATTCAGCCTCGTTGAATTTCATATCCACCCTTGTCATTATCGTATGAAGTATGAAGTATTTATGAAAAGGATAAATGATGCTCATACTCAGAAAACGTACATGAGTGTACAGTACAAGTTATAATGGTAATATATACAAAGTAGTATGTAATGTACAAGAATAAAGTGTAGACCTCAGAACATAATGATTATTATTACTATACGATTATTCAGTACTCAGTACTCAGTATTCAGTAGTACAAGTATTATAGAGACAACATGGATTCTACATTCTAAATAGAAGCAAAACCCAGATACACCTTTCATCTTTCATCCCTCCATCAGCATCTGGATCTACATGCCTCATGTAACACATTATAAAAATGTCGTATACACATAGTATACACATACGCATACATTTGTTCTGTGCTGTGTACTGTATGCTGTGGTATGATATAAAAAACGATACATAACACATAACTGTCCCATTATACCACGAATGATGATTATAATCATCATGTCACCCTCTCACTCTCTCGTAACTGTCATCAATATACAGATCTTCCATCTTCATCTATTTATCTCAACTCTCAACTATCAACTCCATTCAACTTTTCTCATCATCATTCCTTTTGTTTCTCCTGTCTCCTGTCTCTTCCCATCCTCCACTATTACTTTTTTTCTGCTTCTTTTCCAAAGCAAAGACAAAAGACAAAAGACAAAACTGAATCATTTCTGTATTCTGTAGCATAAAAGATAAAAGGTTCTGAGTTCTGACAAAGTATCGAGTATACTAACAATTATTACTATTATTTATTGCTCTAAATTCTAAACAATTTCGTTTTTATTGTTTAAAATCAAAGTTTTCTGAAATCTCAAGTAGCAAGTAGCAAGAGGAGATTTTCCATTTTCCATATATTTCAAAAAAAACAAGTATGCGCAGTTACAAATAGCAAATAGCAAACTTAGACAAGAATGGGATTAAAACAAAATCAGTGTAAAGTTTAGTATGTATTATCTTATATGTGTATATGTATGTGTTAATGCTTAATTTAAAGTTGAAACGCACAGTTTGATTCATCATCATCTAATGTACATTCCACATTCATTCCCATGACTAATTGACGCACAAATGCGTGTATGCTAACAGCTCGTACTTGTGCTCCTACATCTTTACACTTTACACATTACAATATATTAGGGATTGTGGACGAACTGCGGACTTCAACGAACAACGAAGGATAGACCACAACTACCAACTATTAAGTTTTAGATTTGCGTTGAGCACGTAAATAGAAATCTTTTATCACGTGGTGAAAATGAACATCTGAGGCATTGATGATGGGAAAATATTACACAATGTTAGAAAAATGTTCATGCGACACTTTTGTGTCTTGTGTGAGTAGTGAGTACAAAGTACAAATGTATTTGGTATTTAGAATTTAGATTAAATTTGTAGATATGAATAAATTCGTATACGCACAAAAATTTGGAACGAGCACGATCTTAAAAGTTCCAAGTTCCAAGTCGCAAGAACAGTAGATTAGTAGACGGTACAGCATATAGCATATCACATACTATAATATACTAGTCAAGTACATCCTAAAAAGCATGCAGTCGTGTACTCTGTACTGACAAATGACAAAGAAAAAGCCAAATTCAAAATTGCTCCACTAAATATCTAAATGTAACATAATGTATAATAGAAAATACATTACATATTACATGAACAAACGATAATTGATAGTGAACGACAATCACAGAGTATCGTGTAACTTTTTTCCTCTGTTCTACTTTCAAGTCTCAAAACTCAAAAGTAACCGTGTTGGATCTTGGATCTTGGAGAATGAAATGATGAATTCATTGGAATCGGACAATTGTGGATTGTCTTTCTCACTATACAACTTACAACTCCAACCACCACGATAAAACATTAAATATTTTGTAATCTCAAGTTTGAAGTTCTTGGAAGATTAAAATGATCTTCATTTTGTCTCCATCAGCCCTGCTAAACAAATCTAAAGTCTACATGCATGTTGCATGTGTCTACAGTTTACAATGTAGACTGTAGACTGCAAACGTTATGTGTGATGTGTGATATACATAATGTATTATACAGAGTAATAATATAATTCTGTCTTTAATTTTCAATGATAAAAAGCTTTTCGGAAGAGACAGAAGGAATTTATCAAGATAAAAAGGACTGAAATACGCATTAAAAATATTATTGTGTCTTGTAACTTTAGTCTTTATTCTAAAGAAAGGACATGAGACATGAACAAAATCTGAATGCCAGTCGAGTGTCTTTTTTTTCAGCTATTAAAATGATAATGTAATTGTAGTAGAATTACACTTAAGTATTCTCAAGTATTGTTAATTATTGTGGATTTTGAATTATTTTTATCATTGTTACATAATATTAGTAGGTAGAAGGTGCCTTTTATTCCTGCTTTGTACCCACAAGAGAAGAGATTATCATAGAAATGGAGAAAATTGGCATTTTATTCTAATTTTGAATGAATGTTTCTCCCATTCTGTCTCTGTCTGTCTGAGTGTCTGTAGTCTGTAATTCAAGAACAATGGTGATGAGGAACATTGAAATAACAAAAATACAAAATGTACACATGGAAATGAATAGAAATGATAAAATTACATTTTATCGCCAGTCCCTATGATGTATGAATGATGTAATCCGAAAGTTCAAAATTCCTTCCGTTCAAGATCAAGAATCAAGACTCTAGACCCTCACCCATTTGTCTTAATATCTCACGGCGAAAATAACCAATTGTAATATTTAAAGGATAAAATAAAGCATTTGATGGTTACAAGTTACCAGAAACACCTTGTGGTTTTTCATAATAGAATTAGAGTTCTTTGTTAAAAAATCCTCCTCAATTATACTTATTATTATCCAGCGGTTTGTCTACAATGTATGTAAAAATGTAAATGGGCATAGTTTTACTATTATATCATACAGAGGAAACTAAGCGGAGGGAAATGGGAGATGGAAAAGGAATAATTAGTAAAAAGTAAAAGATGACGTAAATTGGTCTCATTAGCAGAATCATCCGCACAGAGTGTAGGCTTTTGTGTATAGTGTATAGTACACATGATACAAGTAGTACCTATTTAACAGTTTCCAAGAGTGAACAATAATCATAATTATTATTATACTGAGAGCTTCAATGGTCAATTAAGCTGACGTTGATGGTCTCTTCCTCTTCTTCTTGTGTCGTCTTTTCATCTTGTATCTTTTCTATCTTGTACACTTGATACACTATTACATTTACATACATACATACGTGTGTGTGTTTGGTGTTTGTGTATGCAGTCCTTGGCCCTGACTCTTCTTATTATTCTTATTCGTATTCGTATTCTTTGTGACTCTTCACTCCTCATCCCTCATTTTATATTCATAAGAGCGCGTCAACAAGCAAAGAAGTACTTGAAAACATGCACAAAAAAAAGGAAAGAGAAGAAGAACACTGTAGAATGTAGAACCTTTTTTTTCTCCATGCAAAATTACTATTCCATGTCGTACTACAGCTATTACACTTTACACTACACATTCTCATCTTATGATGTCTTATCTTACTTCATGTAACATGTAACACGTAACATTATACTCTGTACTCTGTATTATGTATTTAGTATTGTATTTGTCTATCAAGTATCAAGCCTCAAGTTGACCGTCCGCCAGGCTCAAGGCTCAAGTCTCAAGTCTTAAGTTTTAAGTATGCAGATATAGACAGAAGAGGACGGCTCCCGAATAAAAAAGAAGGAAAAAGAAGAAGAATTCAAAAAAAAAATACTAGGAAAAAGGAAGAAACATTGGGATTTTTAGATAATCATCTCCACCGCACAATTATAAGACCAATAACAACAGTAATTGCAGCAACTTAACAAATCTCAAATCTCCTGTCCATATCCAAAGAATTATTATTATCATTGAGTCTGACATCTGACAGTAGAACATACATGATGTTAAAAGTAAAAAGTAAAAGGAAATCCCTCAAATTCTGGAACATTTGGAAAAATAATAATAATAATAATACGGAGAAAGGCGACAAGTGAACGACAAATGCGTTTTTTGACTGACGATGAATGAGATGAGCAATGTATTCAAATTTCAAATATCAAATATATAAGCATTTAAGAAAAATGTACAAAAGGTATTCATTATCCTAACTACTGAAAATTTGAATTTGTAATATCATGTATTATGTCTTATGTCAAACACCACCTCCTGCTGCTTTTGAACTTTATATTTGTTTTTTTACTTGAATTCTGGAAACAAAAAACGGCCATTACTACTATTTCTGCATTTTACTTAATGACAGTACGTGCGATCATGATACTTTTGTCTCCTGTCTTCTCTATTCTGTATTCAGTATTCACAAGAGATGTTTTATGTCGAATGTCGAATGTCGAATACTTTTCTTGAAATAGCCAGAAGCGGAATGTACAATGTGAACATAAATAATACCATGAAATGATGAGTTTATTATTTTCATGTTTCCCATTTCCCATTTCCCATCTTTCTGCTTTTACATTTTTTGAACAATCTGCTCAATTTTCAAGGGACTTTCTGCTTTTTTTCTGTCCATCTAAATAATAAATAATAATTATCATCTATTCACATTAAACATTAAAACTGCTAACATATACTGCAACTACAACTCACATCTTCAAGGAAGAGGAGGAGGGAAGAAGACCATAAATATATACGCTGGTACCTGAACAGAATTTCAGTGCAAGTCAAATGATGAGTGATGAGTGATGAGTAAGGAGTAAGAATTATGAATATTACATGTTTGACATTTAGAATTTTAATAAACATCTCTCTCATCTTAGTCGAATAAAGTCTATAAAGACTAAGGACTAATAGTTTGTACTCTGAATAGTACTTAACAAAGTTTGTTTTTTATCTGATAGACAACAGACAAAATAGAATGGAGAGTCTCAAAGACGATGACTAACATGACAAATGCCAAACGACAGACGACTGGAAGCAATTTACAATTTAGTAATAGACTTTGTTCTTTGTTTTAGTCAAAATGAAGGCACATTCAATGAATTTAAAGTGTCATATTATAATTTAAAACTTATAATGAAAGAAAATCAAAAACTCCTTTTATTTGTCTGCTCCTGAGAGGATAAAAAAGTTAACAACATACAAAATACACAACTAATATTTTGTGGACATTAATATTAAAACCAAAAGGAAGTGAGCTGAATGATTCATTCTACATTCGATGTTTCAAACTATGTTGACAATGTTGTCAAAAGTTGTACAAAAGTACTATCTAGTTTTCATGTTATGATGTAAAAAAAGGGAAATCAATCTTCCATAGATCTTTTATATTTGATGAAATTTCAAGACGTTTCACATATTTGATATTATGATTCGGTAATCTGCCGATTACTAGCAATTTTGAGGTTAATCGTTCCTCACTTCTCATTCCCAAGAGTTTCAAAAGTTGAGACTTTTTATAATATCATAAGTGTGAGTATTGAGTATATCATTTTTTTGTGCATGTACGATGTAAATTGTTTGAGAACTTTGTGGATTTTTAGGTATGACAAACGGTCATCAGTTTTGTTGAAAAAGTTTCATTTTTTCATCTACACGCAAGTTTACACAAGTCGAAGCTTGATCATTGATCATACATCATATACGACATAATAGCTCAATTCTCAACATTCAACATACAAGCCGTAAAACAAACCAAATTTCCTACTATCAGTTTTAGTTCGGTGGACACATACACATTACACATACTCAAGAATCAAGAATCAAGAAGCAACAAGAAGTGATGACGAATTTTATAGAATTAGAGACTACAGACATTACACACCATACACCAGACATCAGACTTAATGATCCTGATGATCAAATGGTTGGTGCTTTTAAATTCACACATGTTCAATGCACAAAGTACAAAGTATACATGTATGCTACCTGCTTTTCTCTAATCGTAAGTACACTAATGTGGTTAAATTGTGAAGTTGAGTGGAGAAAAAAAAATGGTGAAAATAACAAAATACAAGTGTTGAAGGAAAAAGTAATGGAAAGAATAAATGTAAGATGTACAACACTAGAATATTAGTACATGAGTGTAATGTGTAATAATATAGACTAAAAAGAAGGTTTGGATTTTTGGGTTTTGGTTTTGACTTTGGCTTAGGACACTACCCTCAAGATTACATACATTGTGCATGATGTATGATGTATATATGATGATAATGATGAGAAGGAAGCTCTTGTGTGCAGAGTGCAGACTGCAGACAGAAGAAAAGAAGAGAGGGTGAAAAGTGAAATTGAGATAATTAATGAGACTGTCTCTTCTGTCTATGTACTATGTGCTGTGTACTGTTTACACTGTACACTGTACACACGTATTCCGTTCCTAGTCCAACCTCAACAAAAATACCATAAGCTCAGGGTTCTATCAAAAGTCTAAAATTTTCATATCGACCGTAAACACAATAAATTACTTGAATCTTGAACGCGAGTTCAATTAGCTACAGTCTACAGTAAATAAATAAATATAGTCGTTGACTTTCATACAAAATACAAATCTGCAATCTACCTGTTTTGTTTTGTCTTGTCTTTGTCTACATTCTGTACAAAACATGTCTATTATCTATTATATGAAATGGAGAAAGAATACCAGAGATACAACCAGAGATGCGTATTGTCTTCAATCTTCAAGAGTTCATATTAGAGTCAAAATGATGGATGGAATGAATCACGTGGCTCACATAAAGTTACATGTGCAATATGAACACTATATAATTTTAGTGTGTATTATATCAAACACAAAACACACAAAACAATCAAGATGGATAGATGAGAAACATGTGGCTTTCATTAACAAACGTTTCTATAAAAATTACAGTATAGTTTATTTGTATATACGTATCATTCTTAATAATAATTGCTATGTCTGCCTTCAGATTTAGATGGATTCATGCACGTGCAAACGGTAGACTCTGCTGCACTGATTCTGCATCAAAAATCAAAAGTCAAAAGTGAACCAAAAGTACGTTACACGTTACATACTAGTGTCTCGTATCTCGTACAACATCTATTTTCCTCCATCCTATTTTTATCATGGCAAAAATGTACCTGATTGTGAAAACGTTTTATTTTGGATCGTCAGTGAATGTCCTCTAGTATCTAGTATCAAATGTAGGATTATACAAAATAAAAAATGAACGTAATACACAATACACAGTTGCATGTGAAAACGGTATAATGAGTAATGAGTAGTAGGAAGCTCCATATATTATCTGTTCTTTTAGGATAAGACAAAAATACTGTTTTCATGTGAGATGTGCTCAGTGCACACTAGAGACTCGAGACTCGAGTAATATACTGTGACTCATATTCATATTATTTGTGGTGTTATGCCTATGTTTGTTTATTTGTGTTTGTGTTTTCATTTTCATTTTGTTCAACTCAACGAGGAATGACGACTCCTGTTGAAGAACAAGAGTAGGAGGTGAACCATAAACATAAAGTCTGTGTATGATCATCATGATTCTAAAAACTAGGTAGTATTCTGTAGATAGGTATTAGACACTGCATATTGCATATTGTATATTATGTTGTATGTACTATCGCTACACATCTAATTATCATCATTAAGAATTTTTGGTCAAGTAGTTTTCAAATTTTACTTTCTTTCAACATCATCATCATCATCATCCTGCCTGCCTGCCAAGTGATATGATTTGGTGTGATTTTACATCTAGGTATTATGCATCTCCTTATCGTTCATCTCTACTACCTGTTCGTTTATTTGAGTATTTATTTTATACTAAAATGATAGTATTTAGTATTTACTATTTAGTAAAAGTCAGAAGTCAATGAGCTTCAGTAGTCCTTTTCACTTTTACTTTTTCCAGACTAGTTCACCATCTACACGAAAAGTTGTATAGCTTTTAACTCCAAATGCATGCAAAATTCAGAGCAAAGAAACATAAAATCACAGGATTCTAAAAGGAATGAAATGGTATAAAATATAAAATGTACAATATTTTGAAAACATGTAAATCTGATTGTGATAGATAGTAGATAGTAAACTAATGAAGAAAAGTAAAAAGTAATAGAATATCAAATGTCACCCAAGACACTATAGTTTTCATTTCTATACTTTTACACACCAAGTATCGAGACAAGTGTACCAAAAGCTTTCTCCAGTAGTTTTCAATTTTCTATGCATAGCTTTTTAAAATGATACATTTTGTACATGAAATAACTTATAATTTCTAATTTAGCTTTAAAGCCCATTCAATAACATTGATTCATATCGTAGAAGTAGAATTATTGTTAAAAATATCATGTGATCGGTCTTAGATATTAGTTTCTGTGATTCACTCACTAAATGTTTTAGGAAAATAGGAAATGTCTTGTTAACGTCCAATTGTTTTGATGTTAAATGTATTATGTGCGACGTACAAAGTTCTGGAGAAGATTCAATAATAATGATCCATATTTTATATCTTTGATTTCTAAAATATTGTTGATTTTGGTATTAGGTATTAGAGATGTTTGATTATTTTGTTTGTTTTTTTCTAAAGTTTTTCACTCCTTCTCACCAAAAACCATCATTATTATTATTTTGTTTCGCATCCATAATTTTAAAATTCTGAGGACGTTGCCCTTAAAACTTTTGTTTTGGAGAGAGATAGAGAGGATGGAACTTTTGTTTTCAATATTAGATATTAAATGTGTACACATGGAAGAAGTAGATGAAAATGAGGAAAATAATACAGTGCACAATGAGTGATAGACGACATGTAATCTTTGAACTACTGGTTGGTTTAATTACCACAGAATAAAACGTTGACCCCTACATGTATGTATGTATTGTACAGTAGTGAGAGCAAGACTTGATCATGATAATAATAACCATGTACATTATGGTATAATATTTGTTATTTACTCTACCAAATTGGGATTGGGTTAGTAATGTCTGCTTAGTCTCTCTCTGTATCTCCCCATAATACACAGACCAAACAAACTAAAAAAAATTATTTTGGTTTTGGTTGGAAAAGTCTCGGGTTGAGAACCTTTTGTGGCACATATTATATTATATTATATTTATGTACAATGTACATATACTCGTAAATACAACAAAAATTCCATATTATTATTATTGTATGACCGCATATGCAAACCCATGAAATGTGTAAAACTCTTATAGTTTCTGAGGTATGTCTAGATAATTGTTATTTAAGTTCATATTAACAACTTGAATAATATAATATTCGATGTATTATTATTATCCTTTCTTTCTCTCTCTCTCTCTCATTTTCCTCTGGCTGGCTACACACACGCACATTTGAGTTCATACATCGTGGTTTTGCACGCCACACATTTTCTATAAATTTCAACAATTTTTTTTTCCTTTCCAACGATTGCGGATGAAATGGAAAATGTGTGTTGACTCTCCTCTGTGAATTCACCTGTAGATTTTACATCTTATACACTATATACAATATACACAACAAGGTACAATGTACATTGTACATGGATGTATCATGTTTTTTTTGGATGAAGATTATGCACTTTAGATGGTCCGAAGACTACAGACTACACAGAGAGAATGCAGAAGATGTAAGTAGATGACGACAACAGAGAAAAATGGAAGAAAACGAAAGGGAAAACAATATCACATCTATGAGGTCAAATGAAAAACAGAACCAAACCGCCATTACACATAACAAATAATAACTGTGTGATTTCCCATTGTTCTCATCGACGCATAAAATATGTTTGTACTTCATACGACTCGGTTAGATACCTACTGTATACTGTATAATGTATAATGTGACTTTTCTAAATAGCTTGCTATTGTGTCTGCCTTCTGCCTAATATCTGTATTTTTTTCTAATGTCTACAACAAATGTAACAAAAAAATGCACAGCTGTACGAGTACTCAAATAAAAATTTGTGTTTTGGATTTTTGGAAGCTGTATAATAATTTAAAATTTCAAAATGTGTAGTGTGTAGTGTTTTTGAAATTGGTAAATGAAATGGTTCTAGACATTATTTCGAGTAATGTTTCGGAGTAATCCGTACGTAGCATTCATGTAAAAAGTCCTCTTTTGAAAGCATCTTCCGTCAGAATAAAGAAATTAAAAGAGTACTGATTTTGCATTTCGGATAAATACGCTCAGGTATACCAAATCTTTCTACTGTTGAAATATGTACTATACGGTGTACAGTGTACAGGGAAGTATTTACCAATAAAAGATTCATCAGAAATGTTTCATCCACTGTGAAATCATACATCACTTTATAACCTCTTAAGATGTAAGTGCGGAATACGATCAAATTATTGTAATTGTAATACTTTTGCACTTCACTTATTTTATTTCACGAGTACAACTTATACTTACATGTACTTCCTTTACAAATGCCTATACTACTCTATCATTCCACCATGAGGATTTTTCATCACTATACATATGTAAAATTGAAACCTTTTCTGCGAAACATTTACAACTTGATAAATCCTCTTTGTAGAGGTGTGAAATTTGTCAATGGAGGAAAAAGAAACTGGTACTTTTTACGTGATTTGAGTATGACTCGACACTCGACACTCGATAGTAATTCTCGATTCTCGACCCATGGTATCCTTTGTTTATTCAAGTTGAATTTTCTTTTGTAGCACTATTTGTATTATGCATAGAGACATGTAAATAAATGTACATTTTTAGGGTCAAACTGTTGAATGTGTCATCTGGATAAAGGTATGAGCTATAATCATATATTGTAAGTGTAATTGAAAGTTTTTCAATTACTCTTAAAAACCTACCTACTTTTGTTACTCGTGGCAAAAAAATTACTTTTTTTATCAATTAATAGGTAGGTAAATACAGGCAAAAACAAAAAACAAGCACACTCTGTATTTCCTTTGAGGTTTGAGGCATTATTTGTATTCAGTATTCAGTACTTTTCCGTGTAAACATGTACACACTTTTTGTTATTTGTTTTCACTCCAACAATCGGTCATTTTTATGATCTGTTCTGTTGGTACACCGTTGCTCATTGTAATAAAAAGTAGAGAGCAAGATATTCACGTCCCTGTTGTCATCACCGTCATAATTATTAATGAATTTAAGAGAAAAAAAGTGTGTTCAGAAAAATTCAGACTTGTAGATGTACAAAACTATGAACACTGTAAAAGGAATTTCCCCAACGTTCATTCTACATATAGCAACATGTCATTGATGAGTGACATGAAATGACACATTCAACTTCCCTTGTCCATCTGTGATTACATTAAAAACTAACATTGAGATTTGAGATACATTTGAATTTCTTTAGTTTTAGGTATAATGTATAATGCATAATTTTTTATGTACTTGTTTGTATCTTGTGCTTGTCACCACACAACTTTGTCCATCCCACCAATGTCATCAACATTTATTTATATTCAAGAGGATTTTGTTCACTATTAAAAAACAACTATGTGAATTATGATAGAACTTAATTTCCTTTAAAAAAAAACTTTGCTAGAGGATCTAGATAAAATGTTGTCGTTTCATTTTCAATGAGACTTCGATATGTTGTGATGATATCCATTAAGTATATTATATTATACATATATTAGAGATTAGAGATCTAAATCCTAAATAACAAAGTACAAAGTTGTTCTCTCTTGCTTTGCCGGAGGTTTAAAAATTTTCCTAAAAATTTAAACAATGTTTGTGTACAATAAGTACAATACTAGGTAATGGGTTTTTGGGATTTCCTTCATTTCACTCGGAGCCAGACCACGAAAAGGCGTTTTATAGTTTCCTTCTTTAACAAATATAATATAATCATCCGTTTTCTCTATATTGTGCTACCAGATCATATCTGTAATATGAAACATAAGTAGAGTACACACTATACACACATAAAGTAATACTTATTCTATGTATAGTCAAACTTTTAATTGCTCTCGTTGCCATTTCTTCTGCATACTACATACTGCTTCTCTATTCTTTATTCTCTAGATACAGTCTGATAAGTGTTCAGTGTTCAGTACCCGACTTGAGTACGTGCTTTGGATCTGAATTTTTCCTCGTGTTTGAGATTTATAATTCTTTTGTCCATTCTATTCTCTTTCTCCTTACATCTAATGACAATTTCTCTCTTGATGCTTTATTATAAGTCTCTAGTTTTTATTATTCTCGAAAACATGACCTGACTGTCAATGAATTACTCTCCATTCATACGTTTAAAGTTAAAACTCAAATTCACTCAATCTCAAAAACATCACAGTCACACACACAGAAAAAAAACAAATAGAAAACGTACAACATAAACAAAAAAGAATCATTATGATCTTTTTACATGTATATTAAATGTTTCAATGGAATTTTGTAGTTTGCTTTAAGCATTTTACCTACCTCTATGTTTTTAGATACCTAAACATTTTACTTAGGTGAGTACGAAATCTTTGTGAGGATCTGTCAAATACTCTTTCTCCCTCTGATAGAACAAGCTTGGAATTTATTAAACCAGTATCAATATTTTCTAAATATATATAAAATAAATGGATGTTTTTTTTCAAATATACGAATGAAAATTTAGACCTATCACTGATCAAAGAATATTTAGAAAAAGAATGTATAATAATTCTTTAATTTTAATCATTGATGTATAGTGTATAAAGACATGAGAGGGAGAGATCAGTATATAGTATATGTATAGCATGTAATTAATTATATAATTAGTCAATAAGTAAAAAGTCTGTACAAAACAAATGTTAGACTCATGATACCTTTGTTTGGCATCATCTGTATTCTGTATTCTGTATTGTTGAACGACAATAAGTCTCTCATCATACTCTTATAAACTGCACACAATGCATATTTGGGTTCTGAAGGACGTTCAAACCCAGCAAAATAATGCCACTCATGCATTGAACTGACTTCTTTTACCTATCTACACCAAAAAAAATAAAATTACCTTGTACATAGAAAAATGGAGACAAGTTCAACGTATAATGTATACAAAGACCACGACGACGACAATGACGATGATGATGCTAATGTAGAACGTGTGCGAGATTTTCAACATTTTTCAGAAACAACAGAGCTGTAACAGTCATTCAGGAGTCAGGAGACGTAAAATATATGTTATGTACCTATACAGATATTCTACAAATATAATGGAAGACAAAGTGCAAGTACATTGTAAGATGTAAGTGCAAAAGCGGGTTAAAAAACAAAAGCTTTGACCATCAAAATATCATCGTCACCGTCACCATCACTATCGATAAATGCCCTTAACCCAATTGTTTTATTTACTTTTTGAAAGAAAACTGAGAGGATTTTAAACCCTGCCGAGTGACACAGCATCAAAACTAGCACTTTTTGAATCTCTCAGTTTGACTTTCAATTTTCAATTGTAACAGAGAGGAAATCTGTATAGTGTTTTGTATTTTGTATTATATAATCAAACTGATACACATCTATGTATTCTTCCAATCTTAACAATATGTAGTATGTATTACGTATTACTTTAGATAGATACTAATATATTATATATATGTAACATCTCGGTAATGTATTACGTATTGTACTTTTTTCACGTTCACTCGGTCATGATTATTTATCCTTTATATTTACTAAAGCTATTCCTGTACAAAGTATTTCCATCATTTACCTCTTTTTTCTTTAGTATACATACAATGTACATTGTACATTGACTTTTACGAAGAGTCATGCCGAAACCAAATTCAATTTTTATGGAGTAATCGTACAGAACCAGTAGAAGTCGAATGGATCTACAAATGTATTTATATATATACCTATTACGAGTAACAGGTAACAAGTAGCGTAAGAAAAAAGGAGTGCAGATGACAAAGCAGAAGAAAAAACGTGTAACGTGTATACATAATCGTAAATCAAAATGTGTGTATTATAGTGTATAGGTACTTGCGATTTTGAATGGAAAGGTATGAAGCGAGAAGTATCTAAAAATATATAACCAAACCAAACGGTAATTTTCAAGATGAACGAAAACTGCTGAGTGATCAGTAGTACGTACGTTGAACATAATACTTACTAATATTAATAGACATAATGGATAATGGACATGCTGTCTCAAACTCACACACTGTGTGTGTCTGAGAGTCTTTAAATCATTATAACCAGCATCCAAAGTCACAACAAACTACTACTGTGAACTTTAAATGTGATTACTTTGGTTGACAAACTACTGAGAGTGTATTTTACGACGTAGCATCAGACATCAGACATACATATACGTACAATAAAATATATGAAAATCTCATTGTCAATATTAAATGTGAATGAATCAGAGAGTCTCAAGTTGATTGTAAATATCTATGTATTTTACACTAAAATATTCTCTGTCACTCCCGTCAACTTTACCATTTTCATAGAAATTACTAAGCATCAAAAAAAGTCAAAAGCATCGTGTTTATATATTATGTATTATACATGCTTAATGTGAATGTTGTTGATCAAGGATGTTTTCACTACATTGACTCTCAGAATTTTGTTCCTTAAACCTTATAGTAGTAGTATTATGTAAAATGTATACTTGTGTCTTGTAATCATGACAATTTTGGTGTAATATATACAGTATACAGTGGAGTATCATTGAGCTTGTTCACTTAACTTTTGATTAATTCTCCAATACCAGAGAGTCCATACTTTTGTAGTATCTATGCTTATCCTTACGATTAGTGAAATGACTGAATATATAGTATATTGGAGCAAAAACATTAGAGTGTTACATACGACATACGACCTTTACAACGGAAACTCACAAATCTGCACATGATATAAAGTAATCGATCTTCGTCCCTCTCTCTTTCTTTCTTTCTTCATTCAACCATCCTTGGATCGTAGATCAAGTCTTTGTGCAAAAAATAAAAAGCAAAGTCGGTTTAAAAATGTAAGAGCACATTGGTTACATTATACAATTGGATTTTTTCTTTCCCATGACTTGCATCTTTTGAAATTAAGGAAAATATAAACACTTGCTACTTTCTACCTACAACAACGATTACTGAAACGTAATGAAGTCAGCATAGTGACAACGAAAAAGTTGAACCAAAAAAAGACTTGTAAAGACTTCCCTGTATAATATGCAATTTGATATGCAATTTAAGGCATCCATAAAAATATATAAAGGATGTACATGAATAGCTTTGTAGTCTCAATATCTCAAACTAAAATGTCCTTTCTCATCACCATCGACACCATGGAATTGACACAATATCACACATATTCACATGCATTTAAACTTTAATTACTATTTCTAGAAAAAAGTTGTACTAAACATAACCAATTCAATAACGTAAATTTTTTATAATATACCCTTACAAAGTAAAGCAAAGCGTAGCGACGATCATATTTTAATACTGTTCATGGTACACGGAACAAATATCAAAGAATTTTAATTATTCTGCCGTCACAGTCATTACATGATTATTGTGATCGATTCGTTCTGAACAACATTACTTTTGTCAAAGGAAAGTTTCAATGAAGCATAATCTGACTGGCTAGCTTTTCTTCTTTCTAATAGGATTTTTCAGAAGAAAAAAAAAACAACTCTTTCTGTTATAACTTATAACTATTAAAAGCTTCCCGATTATCCTCGATATTCGACACCATTCAAACAAGCCCGATGCTATTACTATATTAATAATTCAAATATGCAAATAAATTTTGTCTACCAAACAGTTATACTTACAATTTACAATAAATGTAATGTTATCTTATTGCTCCAAACTTTGGTTGTATAAAAAAAATTCATAAGTACATTAAATTTACATTTCTTTAAAAAAATTTGTTTGGGAGTACTAACTGCACTAGAATTTCGTATGAAACATCAAATACATTTCTACTTTGAATACTCTTTGTTTATTTCTAAGATGAGTCCAAATAGAAGAAAAACTTTATCTGTACTTGAGAGGAGCAAGGTGGAAAAGGGATTAGAAGTTTCCATTTATA
>JABASP010001474.1:0-28959 GCA_019776565.1 Sminthurinus signatus | reverse complement strand
TATATGCATAATACCTGTTCCAAGAGGAATAATAAAAAAAGTTAAATTAGCATTATTTGTGTGCACTACGGGCGTTATATTTACTCCAAATGGCTTTTTCTCGAGTTCCTTCACGCTCCATAGCACAATTTGAACTAATATCTCCCCAAGTCCTCCTCCTCTATCACAAGTAGATAGATAGATATGTAGATTGTAGACTGTAGATGTATGAAATGCTACCAGCTACAACACACATTACATGATATCATGTAAGGTACCTACATAATATTATATTATGGTTGTATGTAAAAAAGCAAAGATATAAGTACATATTTATATAGAGTATAAGCAATGCAACTCCACAAAAGCTTATGATGATATAAAAACCTGGAGAAATTACATTATGCATCATATATAGCTACTGCTATCATTCTAAATTCTATAGACACCAATCACAGTCTCGTTCCTACACATTTACAACATATACAACATAACGCACATTTGTATTATGTATGTATGGAGTATGGAGACTCTCATAAAATATCATCACCTGCACTAGAAAATGTGCAACTTTAATATAGTCACCGTTCTTATTATTTCTTATATTATGACTGCCACTGACACACTAAGCACCACCAAAATGGCTCACGGGTGACTAAACCATAAAGGAAAAAAATATACAAAGTTCCAAGTTCCAGTCAACGGTAGTTAAGCTGTTGGGAAGGAATGAAAAAAGGCTACTTGGACATTTTGAGATTTTTCTGAATAATTCCACTGTCATTCCCTTGTTAACATAACAAGTCCCCAAGAGATGGAATACAAAAAACTAAAAAATAAATAAATACAAGCTCAACCCACAGAAACCTTGGATATCCTACAGTTTTTGAAGCTTTTTATCAAATGTTTATGTTTATGAAAGAAACAAAGCAAAAACTCATAAGAAGATTATTACTTCTCCAGTGGTGGTCGAAAATTTCATAGAATGATACAAAAAAATATTACTTATATCTTATTTGTATGCAGAATATTACTGATATTTTGAGTAGAGTCTTTTAATAAAAAAATCAAAAGTGCATGACACTGGACACATTTTGAAGGAGCCCCATTGATAAAATTCTTTTCTAGGTTACTTTTTTATACAGAACGTTAAATCCGACCTCCAACATACACAAAGGTAATAAGTAAAAAGTATTTTCAGGTATAGGTTGTCTTTTTCTTTGTGCACCTATGTGTTTGAGTTCTGCGTGTGGGAGTCTGCTCAAGTTGAAACTTTCACTTCAGAAAATAGGTATAGTCTGAAGAAAACCCTCATCATTTAGTGAGTTTCCCTGGCTTTCATCTCTCGGCTACTTACCATACTCTACACTTTATATACCATATAACATTTACCGTACATCCAACATAACTTACAAGTCACATCCACGACGTATAGTAGACACTAGATGATGAGAATTCAGAGAGAAAACATTTAAAATTCACGTCAGTGTGAAGGAAGGGAATCGTGAGTGAATGAGTCAGCAGTTCCTATAGCTAAAGTCTCCATTCTCCATTCTCCATATTGCACTGACAACCGACACAAAGCACAAAGCTCAAAAAAAAAGGTAAAGAGTTAAATAAGAAGGAGTAAAATGAGAGAGTGTTGGAGGACGGAGTAAAAGAGTTCAAGGAAAGGAGTGAGCGACAGGGAAAGAACTGAGAAAATAAGGAAGGAGGAAGGAAAGAAATGAAAGAAAAGTCTGTAATTTGTAGGTTTTGAGGAAGAGATCATTAGTCAAGACGGTAGAAGAGAAAGAAAGAAAGAAAGAAAGAAGGAGAAAACAGAAGACAGAAGCGATTCCATTTGAACTAGCATCCATCAGCGCAGTTATTACAAATTAGTTCAGCTCTCATTTTATTTTACTTTCCCCCGAATCTCCAACTACTTCCATCTTCCACTTTTACTTTTACTTCCCCTCTCAATCCAATCGTGACTGTCACTGGTCGTCCTACCTTCATCTTCCCCTTATTCCGTATTCCTTTCCATTCAGCTCAAGAACAAATATCAAGACGCACATTCACAGAACAAATATCAACTCTACCTCCGACATCCTACATTCACCATTGCCATTCCCTCTCAATTCTCAATCCTATTTCCACCTTTTACATCATCTACCCCATCCACTTCATCATTGGACTACTTTGAAATCAGGGAAGGAAAGTGATAGGATCCAAGACAAAAGAAAAGATGGACCGAAAAAAGTAATCACGTATCGTCATCTCCATCATCACTCCCGTGATAATATTATCCTGGTTTCTTTCGTATAAAGTATACGCATAATACATGGCAGTCGTGACATGCCATGTATATTTTGATGGATATGTGACATGAAAATATTATTATTATAGTAAAAAAATATGACAGTCTCAAACCCTCTTTCATCCATTTTTACATACAATTTTGTACTGTTCAGAATCTGTTTATGTGGGAGTTCAGATTTTTTAATAGTCATAATAGGAAACTCGTTCCAATCATTACTATAAAAGAAGGTGTGGTTAGAAGAAATACTCTCATTCAACACTTTAGACTAGTTATTTGAGTCTAATAGCTAATATTATTATTACTATTTACTATTTACAAGGTCTATCAAATTATATTACAATAATATTAATTACTATTATTATTAGTTGGAAAATTGAAATCAGCCATCACAATTTAAAAACATGAACAATTAAAATTAAAAAGCAGTACTAAAGTAAAAACCGGCTGCTTTGTATCGCTATGCTTTTGTGTGTCTAACTTCCACATAAATAAATGTACATGTTTAATATTATGTAGTTATTTGCAGCTATTCTATAACTTTTACTACATATTTTATCTATACTTGAAGTTTGTACATTGTACATAACTTATTTTTTATTATTATTAATCGAATTATTTATGCATAAAAGGAGCTAAAATACCCTTCAACCTCTACTACTAACTTCTAACACGACTCTATAGTGTACACTGTACAGTATAGGGTACAGTTGATGTAATTAATGTTTCAAATTAATACGAGCAGTTTACACGAAGTTTTACTTCACACTTCTCACCCTTGTACAACATTCTACGTTCAAGTCGGCTGGACCTTTAGTTGTTGCTCTTAAATCTTTACACTCTGTTTATTCTCTCTCTTCCATGTTATGTTAAATCTACATAAATAATGAATATCTTCAACCCCTATACATACAAATACATATATATGCCAGATCAACTAGCAGGAAGTAAAATAAGAGTTGATTGAAATTTATGAGTTGCAAATCTGAATATTTAACCACTGCTTTCCCGTCCAATGATGTAGAATGTAGGATGTAGAATGTAGAATGTAGAAGGCTGGAACTTAAGAAGAAAAGAAGTGCAATAGACGGAGAGAGTCGGAATAAAAAAAAACTACTACGGACTAGTACAAGTATAACTACAAGAGCTTTCACCATTCCATTGATACAACAAAATTTATTTATTCATGGCGTGTACTATGAGAGTCACTAAATCAACCGTCTATCAAGGATTGTAGCCAGCTATATTTTATATTTGGATATTTCTCAAATCCAGCCTCTCCAGCCGATTATTTATGCTTATCGGCTGACCATGCCAACTTCCAAGCTTAACTTTCCCTTTTAACTCCGTCTCCTTCCTCTCTCTCCTCTACAACTACTTTTGATTAGAACGATAAAGTTTTTGAACCAATACTTTATCTAAAATACACATGTATCTAGTACCTAGTACTAGCATCTACTTTCGGATTACATACCACATACACAGGGAGTGTGAACACAAGAACCAATTCGATTGTGAAACATTTTTTTCTCAAGCTCCAAACTCCAGCTCCAGCATTTTCCAACTTGTGCATTTAACTTTTCAGTCTTTTATATCATTAAATCTCTATACTCTACATTCTACATACAACATACACGGATCGGCAGAAAGAACCAAAGAGACAGAACTGGCGAAAGCAAGAAAGAGTGGAAAACTGCGATCGTCAAATTTCGCTTTTCCATCTTAAATTGCAAGGGAAAAAAACTACTTGCAATTCTTGGACAGCAAATGATTTATTTTCCTTAGATCAATGTTTGTTTGATTCTAAATTCTAATATTATAAAGTATATACTTGTGTAGTAACATTTTCCTCAACTTTAAGATTTTTCCCTCTTTCTGTCCTTGTCCATTACAGTTACAGTTTTACTCGTTCCTCGTTAGTTTGAAAAATGGCAGAATGATTTTTGTAGGTTGTAGAAAACAGTTCAAGATTGTCATTTTTCTACATGTCGTCGCATGTACAATGTTTCTCTTGTTGTCATCTTGTTTTCTTGTTTTCTTATTTGATCGTCATTACGATTTACATAGGTGCACAACTCACTGTGACAAGAGCAATGACAAAGTATTATATGGAATATGAACAACGATTCAACATCCAACAGAAAAAAAACAGTTAGGGCAGAAGCAAAAAAAAACAGACGAAGAAAGTGTACAGCAGTAAAATGATACAGAAATTTGATACAGGCCATTTATTCAAGCCGGGGCAGTGCGTTTGTTCACTCTCTCACACTCTTTCTACTCTTTCCATGTCTTTTCCTTTCGGTACAGCAGATGAACAGAGTGAACAGAACAGAGGAGGTAAGAGAGAGAAAGAGCCAGAGAGAGAGAGACAGAGACAGAGAGAGAGTCCGCAAAAGCGAACTGTGGTAAGAGAAATAGGAAGAGAGAGAGAATAAAACAGCAAGGAAGAGAGAGATGGAGAGGCAGAGAGAGAGGAAGAGGAAGAAAGGAGCGTACACAGTCGGCAAACTCGAGCGAAAAAATGTACAAAATTTTTCTTGATGATCTCGCTCACCGACATGCGCTCATCCTCTTCTTCCTCTGGCACAGAAGCCTACGATACTGAATCTGACTTGCCTTGTCCTTTCCATTCCTTGCTCTGCCTGGCCTTGCCTTCCCTTTCCTCGCTGGCAGAGAGAATACTACATACAGGAGAAATCCGATTTCGCTTGAGCCAGTATCGCAAATCGAGAGCCCGAGTGTTTTTATCAAACTCACTCAGGACTCATACACTCATTCTCCTCTGAGGAAGCCAACCCAACACTAAAAATAGCTAGTTTCCGTATGTTTTGCCAATCTATCTATTTCTATTTACTATATTATATTCACTTGTATTTTTTTCCCCCAAGTTATTTACATTAAGTCAAGTTTCTTCTCTAATCTCTCCACAAAACCTAACCAACTGCCAACAAAATATATACACACACAGTAACAGGAAAAAACATAAAACAGAAAACACAAATATTATATCTGTATATATATAATTTTGGCGACAGAAAAAACAAAGATTCTATTTTAATATATTTTCATTCATCATCTCCCTCTCTTCTATCTCTTCTTGTTGAACTATATACTATATATTTTTTTACGGCAACTGTACAAGTATCTGTAGCAATACCAGTAGCAGTAGCAGTTGTAACATATTGTAAGAATTAAACATTTCATGTGAATATATATATATTTTTCATTCACCAGCCAACAGGAAAACACGTACACAGAAAGAAAGAAATACACATATTGAATTCAATACTACAAAAAAAGGACAGATGCAGGGAGAAAGAGACAGAGATAGAAATAGCAAAAGAGAGCGAGAGAGAGTGAAAGGAACGAACAAACGAAAGGAACGACAGAGGAAAAAAAATACACTTTCAATTTTCTCCAGTCTATTTCATCCAAACGTAACATCACTGTCAGCGTGACATAAGGCAATCAATCGACAACTCTCAAATATCTTTCATTGTGGGATCAGTGAAGTGAAAGTATTACTCTACACTGTACATTGCACATATTACGTATTACGTTTTATACATCTCTACATTTTCTTTATATTATATATTTATTGTATTTTCTATTACACATTTTGTTCTGATTTCTCTATTTATACATCTATATAACTAGACATGTCTCTACATTCAGTACACCTACTCAGAACAGTGATACTCGCTCACACACACAGAATAAACTGACTTGTACGCACCAAAATTTTCTGTTGATAAAAGCCTTATTAATAAATATTTGTACACTTCAGGTTGTTTACTCAGACCAAAATTGTAGAACCATCAGCTAACCAACCGACCGAATAGGAAGGCACGATATATTTTATACTTTATACACGTTGTAGGATTTGTAGTAGTAGTAGTAGGAGAGTCATGATCCAAGTTCCAGCTTCACAAACATTCTAACCCACTATAAAGAAAACCACTATTAGATTTTGATTTAACAAGCTCATAGATCGCTGTAATCAGACTTTTCACATGTAACCACACTCAAACCTCAGAAGCGCACTCAGGAATTGGAATGGAGTAAGTGCAATCCTTTCCTAAATTAGTAAATACCACAACTCACTTCATTTTAATTATTATATATTCTATATTATATAAAAATAATAATAACTATTCTTTACAATTATTATTACTACTATTACTATTGTTTTTGTTGTTGTTGTTGTTTTATTTTTCTCATATTTATTTTATATTTCATTGTTGTTCATTTTGAATTTTCATTTCATCCTTCAAATTCCATTTTTGTTATTATTACCACCAATTTTTACTCGGTTCATTTTGAATTTTAAATAACATTATATTTTACGATATATTATTCCATCTCTTATTTTGTAAGATCAAGTAAATTTCATAAAGGGGCTAACAAACAAATTCAATTATAGTATACACAATAAATCCATTACTTTGAAAATTGAAAACGACAACCTGTTTCAACCTCCAGGAACATTTTACAATCTATAAACTTACTTGTTAGTTTATTATTTATTACTTTTATTAAATAACGGAGACAAATAGCACTGACTTTCTTTTGTTGTTGGTGTTGTTGTTGTTGTGAATACACAATGACACAAAAGAAGTAGAAAAAGAAGAAGAAGAAAAGACGTAGTAGCCGAGTAGAATATAGAATATATATTACATTACTTTTGTAGTCAGCACAAGTTCAGTATCAAGTATTTATTTATATCTTTATCATCAAAATGTGCATAAACACGAAGGATAGGATAAGTAGATATAGAAAGGCATTGGAGGAGCGAAAGAGCAAAGGAGATAGGACAATGACATTGCATGCACTTCTCCTCCTCCTCCTTCTACTCTTCTCCCTTTTCTAATTCTATTCAATATACGCTAGACATGAACCGCTTTCTCTTTTCTTTTTTTTCCCACACAACTTATCACGAGATCTAAGTCTGAATTCTGAATAAAATAAAATAATATTTTCATATATCAGCAAATAGATACAAAAAACAAGTGTAAATTATTTAAGTCGACAATTGATAGCTGAAATAGCTTCTTTTTTTTTTAAATAAAAACTTGTTTTACTATTATATTATTTATTTATTTTCAAAAACTATTTTTCCTACCTTTTCTTATCCTATTTATATAAAAACTGCATCCACAAGGAATTTCACCAACTTCCTCTTAAATTATTTTCCACTTTGCAACCCTCTTAAATTAATCTCTTGTACTTTTACCATGTTTTTTGAGAAAGAACAATTTGAACTTTTATACCTAGAAATCAGAACATTTTATTAATAGATGAGCAGAATTTTCCCTTCTTCTCAAGTTTGAAATCTCAAATTACCAATAGTAAAAAAAAAGTTGATGGAAACTTTTTCTATCAATTTTGTTCCAACACTAGTGCTAGTGAAATATCCAGACTTTTGTCCTACATAAGCTCTTTTTCCTAAAATAAAACGTGAAACTTTTTAAACTTGTTTCTTTTATACTCTATTCCTATTTCCAATTGTATCTGTACTCTGTTCAATACAAACTAAAAACTCTTTATTTCAATTTCAATTCCGAGTTGGAGTTCGATTGCAATGTTTCGTTTAAAGGAAACTAATTTATTTTATAGTTGTAGAGATTTTACATTTTATCTCCCTTCTTTACATCTTTAGAGTTTAGAGTTTAGAGTAAAACTATAGTTTAGAAGAAACACGTGAATACTGAACACTGAACATATTAGGTTAAAGGGTTAAAGAATTTACACTAGATTTGCAAAAACTTTAGGAAAAGTAGCAAAAACTCTAGTAATAATAAAGTTGGTAAATGAAGACGGCAACCAAGAGAAATAAAAAAATAAGGAAAAAGCACAGTACAAGTCATACTTTTCAGTCCTACTGTTACTGATACTAATTGATACAAAAACACAAAAACCATACCACAAGAGTCATACACTATACGTAAATCTGAGTCTGTATCCAAAATTTATTTATATTTTGTATAATATTCCGTACTGAAAAAAAAGGAGAGAAATGAATGAAAACAGGAGAAAGTTGTTGTTGTTGTGAGTATAGTCAGCTTTGATGTCAAACATGAAGAAAGGAAACTCAAACTAAAATACATAGTGTGTATACAATATAAAGTACATCATCATCGTCGTCATCATAATCAGGAGCAGGAGAAGCTTACGTATATACTTGCTCAATTCAACTTGACACAACACAACCCAACTTACGCACTCACTCTCAGAGTTTCCACAGAAAAGAGAAAAAGAGAATAAATAATACACAAAATACAAAATACAAGGAAAGAAAGAAAAGCAATCGTGCCAGTTAAATTATACAATGCGGAAATACAAAACAAAGGAGAAACCTTCCACTGCCTTTCACATCAACGGACTTTGGCTTTGGCTTGCCTATGGATACACAAGGTATAATCATTCTTTTTATACTTTTTTATTCTCGTTTCCTCTTTCCTCCCCATCGGCCATGTAGTTCTATTCATGCTTCAATCCATCCATCCACCTTCCTACCTACCTACCTACCTACTTACACGCTACATATTATATTATTACATGTAATAATTCTATCATGTTCAAAGAAATCATGTTACCCTGTCTAAAGAGTATATATGTACATGTGTACATGTGAAATACGTAATAAGTAATACGTAGTACACCCAGCTTCCACTTCCATCTTCTTTTCTCTACATGGAAAATAGAAAATGGACAAATGAGAGAAAGCAGGTACAAACATATAATATTCCAAGAATTGTACATGGTAATACATTTTAATTGCATGGAAAAGCGCTCAGAGCTCTAATCAAACGAAACAGAAAATACAAGTACAACGTACAAATTGGGAGATGGAGAGAGAAAGAGAACAAGCTTATCATCATCATTACTGTTATTATTATCATCATCATCCGCATCTCTCTTTACTCTTTACATTTATATTTCTAATTTCTATACATTTAATTTAGAATATCTAATGATCCTCGTAGCAATCGTTTCTTTAGTGTTTCACTCGTTTTCATCCAATCTCAACTAAATTAGCCATGATTGGAAAGCAAATATAGTGAATATGGATGAGCGTTTTCTCATCACGATTATAGATATTTACATTATTATTATTATTATAAAACTGTTACTAGTTACTACAAATAATACTATTAGGATTCGATTCCACTTAAACTTTCTATTGATAGTAGGTCATACATTTTATTTCATATTTTATACTTTAGATTTTGAGAGAGAGACCAAGTTTACTTCTGTGGAAATCATAATCATGTAAAGTGTGTTATTGAAAATTAATGAAACTTACATTTCATTTGAATTTAGAGAAAGAGGCAAACTCCTAGTATCTAGAATTTTGTATCTATGTAGAATGTTAATCCTTCCTCATAGATGCATCTATTTAATCAAAGCTGTAGTATCGACATCATTCATCATATAAATTTAATACTATCCATCATTTTAGCTCTGATTTTTTATGATGAATATGCCAAGCTTAAATAGATATAATATATAATATACAACATACAATACCACCATCATGATTGTAATGTAGTTCAAATCCAAATAACCATAATATAAAAATAGAGAATGAGAAACAAGGAATATCCACTCTTTCATTTCTTCATCCATCCATCCATCCATTTGGTTATTCATTCATTCATTCATTTCCATCTCCATCATAAGAATAAAAGGAATAGTAGAGAAATTAGAAAATGTCAAAATTTGACTTTTAGTAAATAACATCCTTCCCTTTGTTCTTTCCACAATAAGAACTTTAGCCAAAACCCAAGCAGCCAGTGTGCTAGTCAGTTAGAATCAAGAATATATACATATAGATAGATGGTGGAGAACTAAAAAGAATGAATCCATTCACTACATTCACTTTTATGATATCAAAACTATATCCAGAAAAGTGCAGTTCAGTTCAGTTCAGTATTGCACATATCGAGACGTTAGTTGCTCGCTTTCAATATACACTGTATACTGTAGACTGATAACCCCAAAGACTCTGTAGTGAAAAACCAAAAAAGCACTTTTCTCCATTCTTCTTGGATTTCCATCCAAGTTGTTCTCACAAGCATTTTTAATCTATCTTCTGTCTCTCTCTCTTTTCCATTTCTCCTTCTTCTTTTTTAGCTCTTTCACTCCTTTTACTCCTTTCCTCCTTTTTTAATCCGTACAGCTGGGGAAAGGCCAGAAAAACCAACCAACCAACCAACTTCCTGTAGCATGGATTCTGGGTTTTCGGTTGTAGGTTGTAGAGTACATGGCATATAATACAAAATAATATGCAACGCACTCTGACAAATACTACATATATTTCAGCCAGAGCTAGCCAAAGTGTATTTTATAATATATAATATAATATACGCCCATACTTTAGCAATTTGATTCAATCCTATTTCCAGGGAGAGGGAGAGCTTGCCAAATCGAGCATGAGTATTTTGTAGGTTGTACTTATAATATATTATTATTATATTAGATGAGCATAGGACTGTACTCTGGCAATTTAAGTATTGTTCTCTCTGTAGAATACTGTACAGGCTCATAATTTATATATATACGTATACGTACATATCTTTACATGTATAGAAATAATAATAATAGTAATAATAGTCACAACCATACTCATCATTATAGCACTATGGAATACTAATATTAATACTAATACAAATCCTAGAACGAATACGAATACAAATACGAATACGAGTACGCTCTTCGACATAAGGAATGAGCAAGGAACAAAACTAACAACTATTCAGGCCCTTTTTCCTAGGCTGTAAAATAATTGAGGAAGGAAATGGAATTCCTTACCTTTTCAACTCACCTAAAAACTACTTTGAATTCTACATGCCAAACACCACGTCAACTAATGTATACAAATCATGACTCTACTCCACTTTTTTCTCTGTACACTTTCTGTACACACACACGTATACACACACAGTCAATATTATATTATATTCCGTCCACCTACCTACTCCTCTACTACTACTACTACTACTACTAAACAAAACAGTACCTACCCACCACTGTGCATGAAACAACAAAAACAACAAAACACAACACACTGAGAGAATACATAATCCAGTGTAAATCTAGAATCTAGAATCTCCATGGTGTACAGTGTACAGTGTGCATTGGGATTGGTAATTTTCCCAAGTTACACACTTGTAATTTTAAATAGAAAAACACTTGACCGACATGTTCCGCCACTACATGTACTTCTTCTACTACTTGAGTACATGTACATGAATCTTTCTACCAGTCTGATTTATGCCCACTTAGTATGTAGCACCCGTGATCTCATTTCAGGCTGCCAATATATATAACATAAACTCTGAAATTGCAAACGTGACATGTGATTTCTGACATCTGAACTAGTTCGTATAGGTAGTATCCTGAAATGCAAAACTTTTGGACTTTTGCAACTTGCAACTTGGAAATGTGCACATTTACGTTTGAAAATACAAAATACCTTTGAAAATATTTTCAGTATAGACTATTAAGAAAACAATAAAGTTGGTTGACTTAAGGCACCTAAACGATTCTAATATGTGTGTGTGTGTTTGACTGGTCAACGATCGGAGCTATGAGTTCTGAACTCATTCTCTCACTGACCATCAGATACTTACTATACTTTTACATATATCTAGAGACCAGAGACTAGAGACTTTTCCAGTTTCCACTGACGACGTTAATCAATCTGAGCTTATCAATAATACACCATACCAAACACAATAACAAATGATTACTACTTACTACCAACTACATTGTACATTTTGTATGCCTGTATATCAATAGTCAATAGTGACCATAAAATGAAATGAAACCCATAAAAATGGGAAAATACAAATAAACTATAATATAAAAGCGATACTACTACTATGTGTACAGAGGATATAGAAATCGGAATCAAAATGGAAAAGAAGAGAAAAAGTGAGAGAGAAAGAACAATATTTTTTTAATGATCAAGAAAATTTCTTGCTCCATATCTTCTTGTGTATTGTGTACAATGTACAGTGTACATTACCCTTTGACTATTGAGTATTCCTTCTGCATGAGTGACATTGATAATTCATTGGTGGTAATAAGGATTCCCAACTCATCCACATCCACCCATCATCCACCATATACCATTTACCATTTCCCATTTAGTTACAAATAGACATTGAAAATAGAAAATAGATAGGTATCCTTTTATCATATTATGATGATGATAGTCGGCGAGGATGGTAGGAAAGTTATCTCATCACTGAAAATGTGAATGAACCACCATATAAAAGGGAAAACCATAACATAAATACTAACGACAAACGCGGAACGTCGAGATGGAGTTGGAGTTGAAGTAAATGTTAGACGACCTAAAACACTAAACGTCAACAAACCTAAATGGTTAGTAGAATGTAGAATGTGAATGTAAAATGGAAGCTCCATAACCCATTTCATGTATATAATCGCTTTACTCTGAATTTCCCACGTCCCACGTCATGTTTTTCAACCAGCCATTCAATGTTCAACGACTCAAATTCAATCAAGAACCAAGATCTTTGGATTTGGAGGGAAGAGTATTGAAATTTTAATTGATTTCTTCTTCATCCCTGTAAGAATTGGAGTACGACTATGAGAGACAATGGAAAATGCTTTATCTCGGAAAATCCGAATCGAGTATGGAGACTGGATATAATCACAACTTGAAATCTTAACCACTTTCAATTCATTGTATACGTGCACAGCATCCTACTTGGAATGAAAGTTGAATAAAGTCCCATTTTTTGAGAAATCAAATAAGACTCAAGAATAATGAAACGACGGAGGAATAAGATGAAAATCTGACTTGATCTTATCTAGTTTGATTGTACATTGTACTGAATACTGAATATGTCTACATAAATAAAAATGATACAATGTAATCAGAAAAATAAAGTTTTGTTTTTGTAAGAGAAAGCTTGGTGAAAACTAAACTATTGTTTAACCCAACCAAAAAACATGAAAAAGGAAGAAAGAAGAACCTTTTTGACAAAAATTATTTTGGACACCTCAGTGCTACAATTCCAACATCTACTATCTTCATTCATTCTCCTCACAGACATGAGATATCAGATTCTGTTCCTATTTCTGTACTTTCTCCTTGCGCAACCGTCCACAATATATATTACCCCGCCGACTTGAGTCTCTTGAAACCAAGTTGACAACAAACATTCATCAGATTAGTTTTAACACCAAAATTTAACAAAAATTTATGTCCGTACTTTCTACAGTGTTTTATACATGTACACTCTACACACACACACAAATACATGTAACACAATATAACATATACACAGTCGACAGGAGGAAGATCACAGTGCGAAAATTAAAATTTAGTTCTCTTAAAATAAAGAATAACATGGATGTTCAGGGAGTCTATTCCTTTCTTTCTTTCTTTCTTTGCTTTTACTTTATTTGTTCCTTTTTCTATCCATCCTCCTTTCTCTTCCGTGTATAAAATGTGCTGAGCCGATTTAAAAGTTGAGCTGAGGAATAGAAGAAGAAAGGACGGAAAGGAAAGGAAGAAAGTACAAGTCCATGGTGGAAAAGTTGAATCTAGAAACTGTAGATTTTGGTTAGGACCCGGACATTATATATCTGTATCTATAATATAACTATATATGTGTTGGAAACAACCGCATATTATACGACACTACACATGCACAGACTCTAGACTCTAGATTCTAGACATGGATGTGTTTTCTAACAGCAGCCGCCATACAGATGTATCTACAACACTCTCTTCGCCTTCTCTTTATATCTGCATCACTACCACCACCACCATCCAGATATACTCGGAGAACCGAGAACCAAGAATGGAGAACACACAACTCAACTCACACATATACCACACACCATACATACAAACAGTGGGTGGTATTTCTTCCAGAAAATCAATACATGGAGGAGTTCATCCCGGAAAATCGAGACTGGATAGAAAAGAATATGAGAGAAGACCAAAAACGACACTGTACTGTACAATACCGTACTAGAAAGTATAGAGTATAGAGTGTAGAACCAACTCGTTTGTATTGTAACGCAAGAAGAAGAGATACCACGTTCCTTTCTCCCTTTTTCTTTCTCTCTCCACTTCTTCGGTCGTCCTAAAATCTCCAGTTAAACAGAAACCCCTGAGATAAAAACAAGGAAAAATAGACAGAGAGACTGAGAGCCTGAGAAGGATGGAAGAAGAAACGGAAAGAAAGTGTAATGTATTTACGAATGAAGTCAAGTTAAATCTAAAGCCACGATGAAAGTCGTACCGTAAGTATGCAGTACATAGTGCCTACATTCTACATCCTAAACTCTACAGTGAGCCTTGTCTCTTCCAACTAAATCTACAAATGTCTCCCATCCATCTACACATCCATACAACCATACATCCATACAGCACACAGTCAAATGTATGTAAACAGAGTGATGTGTACAATATGCAATGTAAAGGGGATACATACCTGTCATTCTAAATCGTGCCACTTCATCAAATCGACTTGATTCTTCTCTACTTAATTGATCTGCATTCACCTTCCCATCAACTTTGTACCCCAAGCTGTCTTTTACTCATAAAAGTCGAAAACTTTACCAATTTAACAAATCTCTCCCCACTATACTCATTACAAACTACAAACACTAGAACACTAGCTTAGATGAATTTGAGCCGGCTACAATTCTGATTTTATTCCATTCTAATTAAACATACACACACCTAGATTCTAGATTCTAGTTGCATGCAGGCAATGTGTGCATTCCACTTTTCCAAACTCTTTTAAACACATATTATGTACATTGTACATGTATGTTTACTTGCACGGATGCACGCATTGAAAGACGACAGGGTTTCTTCTTTGTCACATACATACTCGTTACTCATGTATGTGTATACTGTGTACTGTGTACAGTATACGGAGAGAGCCAAAGAGCCGACAGTTTGTTGAAAAACACCTTCGGCCGTACACACACAACGTACAAATACAGACTCTAGACTCTAGACACTAGACACTCTACAAAATAGTCATTCAACCTCACTCCTCAAATCGACTTGGACGTACAAACACTTAACAAAACGTGACTCTGTAGTACAGAGCCTGTACAGTGTACTCTGTACATACTACATCTTCAGACTTTTTTATTATCCAGCAATGTTGACTCATGTCAGTCTGTAAACAGTTCCAACAAATCTCGTCCATACTGCCCTTACATAATATAATATATATGTAACACGTATACAGTAAAAAGGTACAGGTATGAAGTAGAGAACCATATGCCTGTATTTGATACACTATTCCAATTCCAGCCTACCGTTTACCTAGTTTTTAATCTAGTAACGGAGTTACATGTACTATAATATTATGATATTATATACCTTTATGTACCTCGATATACCATCGATCCGAGATTCCAGATTCCAGATTCGACGAATATTACTAAGTAATGTATCAAATAATTTCTTGTGAATTTGAAATTTTAATTTGCCAACAAAGAAAGTTGACCTTAGATAAAATCCCGGGGGAAGTACCAAAATATTTATTTATTTATGAGAGATGACAATCAGTCTCCATTTTCTATTCTGTATTCTCCATCCTCCATCCATGATTTTAAAGATACATCTACCTTTCTTGCTTATACAACCACAGTTCCTCAACAAACACAAACAGAACAAGGGGCGTAAGAGTATACCAATTTTACACATGTATAATGTATATAGATCTTTAGATGGTAAACTGGCAGTTCGTCTAGTCTAGTCTATAGTCTAGTATAGACGACATTCTTGTATACACTTACTTATTCTTTCAAAGGGTTAATAAGGTGAATTCAAATTTACAAACAGGTTGAGTGTTCATGGTGAAAGCTGTACTCTATACTCTATTCATGAACACTATTGTTTGCACAAGTTCAAGCATCCTGACATAGATATAGATATATATTGTGTATGTGCTCCTACTCAAATAGCTACACAGAGAAAAGAAAGGCTCCTACTTTACAAAGTAGAGGAATAATGAAAAAGAAATAATGATAATGTTACGAGTTACGAGTTAGGAGACAGGCAGGTATGTATGTATAATGTATACGCATTATCATATACCATTTCTTCCAAGGGTACATACATACACTTGAACATATATTATGTTATATGTAGGAGCATGAAAACAGGAAGGTATTGACAGAGGACAATTTCAATTTAGGAACAAACTCCACATCGTCTATGATGATGATGATATAAAGACAGGTCTATTGTCAGATTCCATCTATATTATATGAGACCATGCAGTTTTCATCCGTCAAGTAAAAAGTTTCAAACTAAAATAACTTGGAGTACGTACACTTTTGAAGGTAGGAAATAGGAAGGTAGGTTGGTTGGTTGGCATATATTATATTATACATAGTCCTTACGCCGTACACGGTACAATCTAAGTTTAAATACATGCATAAAAATTGATCTTTCCCATTTCACATGCTCATCTTCTTTTCATCATTTTTCTTTATCTTTTGCGCTCTCCATTATTTGCCTTTTCTCTCCTTTTTTCATTCCATTCTATTCCATTCCATTTCTCCTTTCGTTCTTCCTTTCGTTCTTTCTTCTTTTCTTCCTTTTCACTTTCTGTAAAAACAACCATTGTAAAAAGCTTTTCAACCCCAGGCTTTGAAGAAGAGAAGAACAGATAAGAGCATATAGAGAAATACTTGCTATTCCATGACGCAAGTTTCTTGGAAAAACTACTCTGAATGAATGTATTCATACCTAAAGAAAATGTCAAAACTTGTAACGTAAAAATAACTATTTCCCCCCTTGAATATTCTCAGATTCATTTTGAGCTGAAAGGTTTTGACTTTTGCACATATTCATGTACCAACACTCTTTTCCCATCCTTACTCAACCTTACCCAACTACGATTCTTTTAATACTTATCTCGTTCCATTATTTTTCTCTTGTTTTATCCAGTATCCATTATAAATTATAAAGTCACTCTTAAGTTGTAGAAAATATCAGAAAAATATACTTTTTCAACACGTGTCAGTTTTCAAGCCCTATTTTAAGAACAATTAATTTGGCGTTTAGAGTTTAGAGTTAAGAGAGGAGGTGAAAAAATATGATACACGTATGATTTGAGCTCATATTTCAAATCGTTAGCTTAGTAAATCTTTTTTTATTTCTTTTTTTTGAAAAAAATCCATCCTCAAGAAAATATAAACTTCATCACTTTCTACACACAAAAGTATAAAGTAGGAAAAGTAATATATAGGAAAATAAATACAATAATAACAAACAATATTCTTGAGATTGTACTCTGAGATTTACGCCAGGGCAATATAGAATCGTAACAAATACTAGTATATCCAAATCACAGTGTAAAATATACTACATAATATTTTTTGGATACACACAATACATTTTTATCTACACACTCATGTGTACTCGTACTCGTATTTCGTATGTATGTATGAGGCTCATTTATTTCCGAAAAAAAAGAAGAGAAATGGAGTGAGAATAGAGAAAAGATAGTTGAAATTTGAGAATTTATATCCATATTTATGTTCTCTTCCACATAACAGGGAAAAGTAGAGATACAGATGTACGGAGCATACAAGTTATATCTTTCACTCGCCATATATATTTTTTCTCTGGTTTGTATATCTTTATATGTGAAAAATATATTCGCTTCCAAGTTTCATTAGATTCGGATTTTTTCTTCGCCTCCTTCCTCTTAGAACGAGTAAGAAGATGTAGGTTGAAAGCTATATGTTTGTATTAAGCTGTATCAAGTGAGATTGCTTTTCCTCTCTTCCTCTCTTTTTTTTCTCTCTCTCCCTTCCTCACTCTCGTTACTTGCCACTACTATACTAGTCTCCGCCGTCTTCTACCTCCATCCTTTCTTTCTTTCCTGAGTTTCCATTCTCTCTTTCTTTTCTTTCCGTTTCTATTTCTCTACTTTCTCCCTGTCCTTTGGTTCCTTCCTTCTTTCCTTCTCTCCTTCTTACATGGCAAAATAATGTTTCGTTGGTTGGTTTTCCTTCCAATTCAATACTATAAAGACCATCACCTTTCACTTCCTCTCTCAACTTCACACAACAACTACAACTAGAACTCTACTACAACTTTTACTCCGGCCGCCTCTTCTCTACATTTTGGCTTTCTCTTATCTAAAAGTACAAACACGAATACGAATACGACTACGAATCTACAAGAAAATCGCTTTCCTCCCTCTTACTCACTCCTTCCCAATGTCTCCACACTCGTTACTTTCTGTTCATGTCTTGTACTCTTAGACTCACTCACTCTCTCTTTGCCCGTGTCTATCCCTTTGAATTCACATTCGTTTTTGTCGTCATCAGAGTCAAACTTTATAGAAAAGAAAGCTGCCACTACTCCTACTACTTTTACTTTTACTTCTTGTACTGTGTTGTTAACTAGGATACTAACCGTAGTAGTCATAGTCATAGAGGAGTTGACGATGATGACGGCTAGCGGCAAGTCATTTGTAGTCGACATGAGAAGGGAAAAAGAGTCGTGACCGGGTTATTTATATTTCAGTCAAAGCAGCCGCAGTAACTATCAGTACCAATGCACTGCTCAGCATATCAAGTGATGGTGACGAACCAAAGAAAGTCATTATAACCACCAATGACAACTTTTGCATACATGGCTACAATCTACAATCTATAATGTACATGTGTCCTGGTAGCTCATATTCTAAAAAGTCACAAAGTACCAAGTACAAGATATTCTGTAGGACACCCGTTGGTTGTCATTTTCCTCATTCTCTACCACCATCAACTCATTTGTACTTTGTACTTTACTCGTACATTCGTATAATATTCTGCTTATGAATCTGTTTCTTGTACAGAATATTATATGAACAAGACAAGTCAAGATTAATACAGAATACACAAAACAGAATATCAGTCAGTATTGTTACTTTGTTAGACTAATAATCAATAAGACAAAAAAACATTCATTGAAAGTATTCTCTTAAACTAAAAATAGTAAAAATATTGAAAAACAGTCATTTTGTTTCTTGTCAGACATAGGAAATGGCAAAAGGATACAAATAATTTAGAAAAGTATATTATGAAACATGCAAGTTTTAAACTCAATTAGTTTTATCAATACGCAATACCCAATATGTGCGGTATATGTATTATTATGTATTTGTATTTTGTGTGTCCATAGAAGATAATGGGCAAAGTTTAGTTGAAAATGATTATTATTAATCCTGTTGTGGAAAAGTTGAGTTTAGTGAACGCCATCTCTTTACACTGACTCAAAGTTACGACTTGGACGGGAGGGAGAGAGTTTGAGTGCATAGAGAAAAGTAGTAGAGATATACACTGGTAGTGAACGAGCTCAGTTTTCCTCGAGCTTAATTTGGCAATTGTTAGTGTTTGGGGGGTCGTAGAACTCTCAAGGAATTAATAGGTATGTACCGACTCAGCGGATATAATTTCAGTCTTTTTAGTCTTGAGTCTTGAGGGGTCTTGTTCTTTGAGCCCATCTCTTTGAATCTCTCTCGCGCTCTCTCTCTCTCTCTGTTTTTTTCTTTCCGTCTTTTCCTTTTACTTCATCACATGCTTTCCACAGCCATAAAAACAAACAGAATCATGAAACTTAGCCAAATCAGCTCTCCGTGTGCCTAGTGCCTAGTGTCTAAACCTACTATCACTATCACTATTACAGATATACTATTACTTTTACTGTACCAGTGCCATTCCCTATCCATGGATGTATAATGTATATTCTATATTCTACTTTGTACATTGGATATGGATACAAAAAAAAATTGTGCAAACTACCATAATGCTCTGAGCCAAGTCAAGTCAAGTCAAAATGTAGATCAGGTTTTCCTGCCCTGACGTCACCTAACATTACAATAATGCAACTCAAGAATACTCGAGTATTCCTCTTCTTCCTCCTCCTCTTACTCACATGCATACACACATAAAAGTAAAATAACCTTTCAAAGTCAATTTATTTTAATCAGTTCTTTTGTCTTTTGTTTCCCTGAGTGATGAGCAAGCGTCAAGAGTCAAGAGTCAAGAGGAAGATGATAATGATTATAATGATGATGATGATGAGTAGCTGCAGGAAAAAATTTTGATAAAACCAATGTCATCATCTCATACCCATAAAAAATAAACATAATATATTTATCACGTCTAATAATAACTTTACTTTACTTATACTGTATACAAAAGACAATATTTTTGCTGTTCTTGTACTTTCAGAAATATTTTGCGTGATTTTTTGTTTCCTAGGAATTCTTGCCTCCCCTATTCAATTGGGATTCTATACTCTGAAAAGAGGGCAAAGGTGAGGAAGAAAATGAAGAACGTTGCAGAATTCAAAAGTCAATTCATTGAGGATGTTGTAAAGTGGAAAGAGAAACCCCTTACTACGACAAAATGTTTTCAGCATTAGCTGGCTACAGTGGGCCAAGCTTTCTTTCGTCCGTTTGGTCCCCTAAAAACCAGCTAGCTCCTGAAAACCAAAACAACTACACTACGCTACACTACATTCATCCAAAAACTACTACGATTCTTCTGGAACTTCGCCAAACCTTATTTAACAAATTGAATGTCAATGATGTAATATCTTGTAATGCAATTAGGTTACTGACCTTTGATATGTATTATGTATAATTAAGCCACATCTTTATACTTTACACCTTTTCCATTATTGTATTGTATATTACAATGTAAACTTGTCTAGTGATAAAAAGTGGCTGAATAAATGTACTATACTGTATAAGTTTTTTTTACTAGAGCTAGTTATAATTGTTAGTCATAGAATAATTTTACTTTGTACCGTCTAGTTGTAAAAAGCTCAAATTTTTTTGTAATACTTCTTAAAAAACTATTTATTTCTATGCTCAATGTTCAAATACGTTGTGTCATGATTCAATATTCTATTCCATTTGTAATTGTACATATATCATATCGTATTTTGAATAAAGATTAAACATTTACTATTATAATACATCTAAAAGTAAACTCACTGTATAAATCACAGACTTTAATGAAATTATGCTAAAAACTACCTGTAGATGCCTTCTTTTTTGAAAGTTTTCTTGATTAAAAATTTACATAAAGTCATTGTGAAGAACAACAAGGAAACTTGATTATCTCCCCTTCTCATATTATTAAATATATTCTTCCCTTCATCTTTCTTATTTAGAAAAATTTCCATTTTTATTACAAAAAAGGAGAAAAGGTGTAGCTTCCATTTACTACTACTACTAACGTAAATTCCACTAGACCAATTGAGTCATTGAAAATAAATCAAGACATGTATGTACGTACATATATATGTGTGTACGTAGTGAAAACCCATCAAAGACATTCATAGAAAGAGTTTAGAAAAAAGTGATTTCAAGTTTCAATAAAGTACATTACATTTTATTCTTCACGCCATTCTCAAACTTCTTCACTTTTGACTCTCATACACAAACATCCAGTCTATCTACTGTCTATCTACAAACGTGGATTTGATGTGTTCATATCTATTACAAGTGCATACGTACATATGTACGACGTTGGAGATTGCGAGTATTTTTTATACTTTGCTATAGAAAAATACACACTGAGTGAGAAAGGAGGACGAGACGGAGAAAGGAGAAGAGAAAAGGCAAAGTTTGTGTAAGAGTACAACACAAAAAGAAACTATTTCTGTATGTCACTTGTAATATTTTACCTCAAGTACAAACTTGAACGGTTCGTTCAATCCCACTATATGACCACTTCGTCTCTTATTTTCCTCACTCTTTCTTCTTTCTCTTTTCTTTTTTTTCCCCTTCCTTTTTCCTTCCGTCCTTCGTGTACTACTTGCTCGTACTCGTACTCGTGCTTGTGATCAGCCAATACGGAATGTTTTACCCAAAACTTTGAAAGTAGCCTCACCAATGGAAACTTCATACCCTTTCTCCTATTTCTCCTATACTTTTTGTCCCGCGATCAGTTTTGAGTACCCATCGTTAAACTTGGATGGGTGTGTAGTATACAGTATATAGTTTAGAAATCTACAACTATATGGTATAACGAAACTTACAATTTCCATCCAATCTATATGTACTATCTGCCGGCGTACTCCATTTTCTATACCTATAAATGTATACATATCCAGAATCGAGAATCTAGAATCGAGAACCATATGGGACTGTAAATCTGTCATGAAATGTAATTTTAGCTTTTTCCACTTTCTCTTCTTCGATATCTTTTCTGCACATTTTTTTTTCGCTGTTCAAGAATTTCAAAAAAAAAAGTCAATCTATATTTCATATGTGAGCGTATATTTCACAAAATCCACCCATAGTCCCATATACAATATACAATATACACATTACACATTATACACACATGGAGTAGAACGTTCTCAAGAAATTAGAATACGCTCTTTGACAAAATTCACATCACACTCAAGTTTTTTTTACCCTTCCCTTTTCCCTCGCAACTTGAAAAGGAAGAAGGAAAAAAAACTATCAAAACTACCTACTTCAACATTTACATATGTATACACATTCTACACAAAATTATCATAACAATGAAACCACTAGACGTGTTTCTTGACAGGAAAACAGAACATCCACATCCACCATTTTTATCGAGCAAGTATATAATGTATGTACAGCTATTTTACACTTTCTCAGTTCAGTTTTAAGAGAAAATGAAAAAGCAGCATAACACTATTCACCAAATAGGTGCTATACTCGTTCAGCCCTGCATAATATTTAATATGTAGACTGGGAACTGGGAATTGCAATTAGCCCATCTCCGAGAAATCATCTGGAAAAACTAATCAACAGCAAACAGAGTGAATATCAGAAGCAATTCCACAAAAAACCCCCAAATACTCAAGTGGCCGTAGACTTGTAGAAAAGATAAATTACGACAACATGAGTAATTTTAGAAAACAAAAATTAGACTGGGTGAAATATCAATACTAGAAAATTTTACTGTGGAAAATATTTTTCTCAAAATCTAAATTCAAATTTCAAATACAAAAAAGCTTGAAACTACTGATCTAGCCTATTTTTTCTCGTAAAGTTTTTTTCTCTGAACCAAAATTGTTACAATTCGTAAAAAATCCAAATACTACACTTTTTTATCTGAGAATCTTCTCCGGCAGCTAACAGTACAGTTTGAATACATCCTCGACAAAATTGAATTTGATTTTCTCATCTGAAGCAATTTCTCTCTTTCTCGATGAAAAATCTTGTTTATGTGCATAATTTTTGCTGTTGTTCCTCATCGAAGCCAGTCTATACTTCATAAATACACAAATACACACGTTTTTACTTACATATGAGTAAGTATTTGTAAGCAAAACAAGAGATGAATTCTAGAAGAATAAAGAAGAGTAAAAGAAAGACTGAAAATTGAATAGTGTGTATAATTTCTATTCATTCCAAGCTATATATGTAACAGATATTTATACATAAAAATCCATTTGGCTATAGGTTGATAAAGTATAAGAACTTCCACATTGGCAAAGCCCACATCTTTGTTTTACTTTAGGTTTTACAGCTTTATGATTTCTTTTTGAAAAAGTTTTTTCTGCTCCACGAAAACGCACAAACACACAAACAGACGCTTACAATTTTCTATTTTCTAACTATTCTGTTCTGTTGTGTTGCCATTCTCGCTATATATTATACATTTTTTTGACTTTATTTTAACATTTTGACTTACGTCTGTTTCTCTGTCTTTCATACATTTTTTATACATGGATTGAAATATCAGGATGTGAAAATGCAATTCACTTTAGAATACTACTATACTTTTCAGTTGTTTCTCGTATTTCTCTTCCGGTCTAAGGTTTTTCCTTTTCTTTTTTTCTTGAGTTTTGAATTATATCGAGTATACACGGGAAATCTCATGAATTGTAAATAACATCTTACCAACATCCACATCTAACAAGAGGATACCTTGAAATTCTTCTTACTTTAAATTCATGCATGCGATTTTATAAAATTTGCAAAAGAAATTTTTACGTAACATGTACATTGTACACTGTGCAATGTACAATTCACAATGTAAATGTCTACATAATAATGTCTGTAAAAAATGTCTGTTGTCTCGCAGTTGAGTACACAGTAGACAAAATGTTTCCTCCAGTTCCTTTTCTTTATATCATTGTAGTTCTAAAAGCGAAAACTACAGATGCACAAATATATGTACTGCTCTGAGAAAACGAACGTACAGAAAAGTCCAGCGTTCAGTGTGTTTGTCCCAAACCCCTTTCCTTTCCTTTAAGTAAATACATATTCTATATTTATTCACAACCATGTATTTGATCTAGTTTGTTGTTTTATACACAGGTTTTCTACGTGGTGATCCCTTCTTGTCTTTTTTTATCTATGCATAATAATTTTACCAGCGGATGAGATTTCTATGTTAAGATATGAGAATATGAGAGTCCAAAGCATGTAGAATGCACACTCATAATAACTTAAATGTACGGAAGAATACAAGAGAATAAATACAAGTTTCCACCATGGAGATTGTACTGTATGTACAAAGTCTACTTTTATACTTTCTGTCTACTCATAATCCATACATTACTTTTTTTTGAATAACATTGTCAAATTTGAATGCATTACTTACATCCTTTAATACATGCCATAAAATGAGAATTCAATTCAAATAATACCCAAAATATTGACATTTCACATTTTACACCCAAACATGTAACTTTGAAATGTACACAGAATATCCATTTAACAAACTCAATTTTATCTAGATCCTACATAGAATACAGATTGAAAGCATTGAAATTTCTTCTCTTTTTTACTTCATTCTTTTTTTATGAATCATCAACACGTAGACGAAAATATGTAGAATGTAGAATGTAGAATGTAGAGGATAAGACCTAAAAAGTATACAGTGTACTAAGATATATATGTAAGAGACAGGAGAAAGTCGAAATGAATGCAAAGAAGCAAATTCTAGTCTCGCTCCGTCTCCTTTCGTCACGCTGTAGTTTTAACACAGTATGATATTATGTGTAGATTCTAGATTGTAGATACCGCTTATTATTCTAGCTTCTACATTCTACATACATTCTACATCTCTCCTTGAAAAAGAAATATCCAGGGATAATTTTTTCTAGGTATAGTCCATGAAAGTTTTATTCCAGCCATCAGCAAAGATTTCATCAAAAATCCCTTTCAATGTCTGTCTCCCAAAGAGAAGAAACTTGAGCAGCATTTTACGAGTTTATTCAGGAGGATATATTCACTGACATTCCGTCATCACTTTTTGCTCTTTTATCCATCATCAATGTTCACAAGCACATTTTTATGCAACGGTCGTACTTAAAAGTTTGCAAGGATTGCATAAATGACATATTTCATCCGTCTCACACTCACATTCATATTACATATTTCATATTCCATATTCTCCAACCTCCACATTACACCACATAATAATATTTTATATTACACGAGATTACATAATGCTCCTTCCTCTTTATCCCTTACATTTAAATCATGGTGAATATCTTGAAAATTTCTGCATGTTCAGCATTGAGAATTGAGAATTGTGGATCGAGCATTGAGCATTCAGAGGAGACAGAAAAGAAGGAAGAAAAGTCTCTGGCAAATCTTTTCTGTAAATGACATGTATTCTTACAGAGTATTTTTGTAGAGTTTAGAGTGTAAGTTGGAAAATACACATTTTTTTCTTAAAAAGAATTTCAATTTTCAATCACCGTCTTTGTGATGATTGTGAATAATGCTGTATAATGCTTGAGCTAGCACAGTAAGAACTACAATGGGTGACTGTGATTAAATTATACATGTGTCGCTAGTCGCTAGACAGTAGAAACCACACAGAAGGCGCTAGGTACAAGGCTTATATTTTTTATAAGAACACAGACAACCTTTTAATCATACCCTTTGCAGAACTGATTCTTCTCGATGGTACATAGTGCATAATCCATCATATGTATACATACAGTCCTCAATTCTTCTCTCATCAGAAATACAGCATAAAACATAATATATTATGTGTTAAGAAAGGAGCTCATCACTATACCTCCAACCTCCAACTTACAATCATATCTACATAGAAACATTCATAAATCAATCAGCATAGTAAAGAACAATCTTCCGACTACTCAATTAAAAATATATCTTTTTGTGCCTAGAGCATAGAACCTCCATATTCCGTTCCATCGTTATGTCACAACTACGAATGCGAATAAGAATACGAATAGGACTATGCTTTCATCCTCCTTTTCCATTAATCCACATGACTTTCAAACAAAGACGCAATATAAAAAAGGGAACGAAACAAAAGAGTATCTACATGATTGTACAGATTCCTGATCATTTTTTATCCTAGACACTAGACACTAGACCCCAGATCAATGCAAACCTCCTATAGGTTCTTTCTTTCAACAAATAAGACTTGTAAGCTGTAAGCATTACCATTATTACTATTATTATTATTATTATCTGTGGATGTGGAATTGATTGTACGAACATAATATGAGCTTTGTTCTCTCTCTAACAAAGTACTCGTATAGCTATAGAACTATGTTCATTATACATACATGGATATATGTGTGGCCTTAATTCGCGTTTGCTTTTTTCATCCTATCAAAATCATAGAGTGTATAATGAGGAGGAGCAGAAGAATTCCAAGTCTAATTCTAATGCAGGTTGTCAGATTACCCTTACACACTTTCCACTCTTGTACATATTTGCACTACACGAGTACGAGTAGAAACCCAGCCTTATCATCACCTAGTGTTATATATATATATATATATATATATATATATATATATACCTGGAGAAGGTGAGTTCTTTCAAGTCTTTCTAGTTTGTACATTGTACATACATGATGACACATGTATGTACTGTCTATGTAGCACTGCCGAAAATAAATGAATACTAAAGTATGTGATGATACAATGGATAGACAATGGGAAGAGAGAAAGTGAGAGAAAGGAGCGAGTAGCGAGTAGAACAGAATTGAAGAGAACCCAGGCAAGGTTTTATTTTCTCTCCCTGTTTCCACTTCACCCATTACTCAGCGTCACGACATTCGGCAAATTACAAGGGCAAATTACCCTTATTACGTACTCTTTACTAGTTTCATGCTTTCCTCTTTCTCATTCCGAAAACACCATCATGTATTTCACTTTCACTTTCCCTACATTCCACTTGTAACCATTCTGTAGTTCTGAACATACATACCTCTGCATTTTGTATTTGCAAACAACAGTCTCCCTAAATTTGTAAATACATGTACATATTTTTGTACGTGTGAGAATGTGAGGAGGAAAGTACAGGCCCACACACACACACACATACAAACACACATAGATTCCCTTTCATACTTTGGGAGTAAATTAACTGAAACTAACAGAAGAAAGGAGCTGGCAGTACAATGGCGTCTTCTCCGTACATTTATGTACCGTTAGAACTTTAATGTACAAAATGTACATTCAAGTATACACCTATGTACTACATACTACACACTTTGCATAGGTACTACTACTACTCCTGAAATATAATACGCATGTATAAACTTAAATATGTGAAAAAAGTACCAGTATCTAATATCCAGTAGCTCGTGTGCATGTGTGTGTGCTTTTAAAGTTCTCTTCATTTTTCATGCCTTCATAATCAAGGGGCAAACATCGTTTGCTTGAGTTTGGTGGAATCAGTTTGTACATTGTACATGCACTACTTAGCAATAAAAGTTTCAATTACAGTATCATTTGAATTTTCTCGAATTATACCAATTCAAAGTAATTTTGATGTTGACTTTTGATGACGCGGAGATGTGGAAATGTGGAGAAGGAGAGGAAAAGAGGAGGCGACATGTGAAAGAGTAAATATGTACATTGTACATGTGTAACATGTTGAAATACATCCTTGTACATTGAACATTGTACATACTTGTGGATGTTACCGATCTTCAACTTTAAACGTGCTCCAGACAGCTATTAAAATAAAACTGCTTCATCTTCTCAAATGAATTTTATGTTTGGAGGCTGTACCTTGTGTCTGTAGTCTGTACATATGTGTATATATGTGTGTGTGAATCCTTCTTCACGTGTACAAAACAATATACATGAACATTGAACATGAACCGTCTATAACCGTAAGATACAGCCAAATTTCAACGGCCATTTTACTTAAGTTTTCATCCGGGACTTTCTACTATAAGTACACTACAGCTATTAGTTTATTCATTCATTCAAGGACTTTCACTCCACTTCTCTGCTTTCTCCTCCCTCCATTTTCTTATTTATACGGATACTGTTATGATCTTTCCCCGTTCACTAAAACAAACCCTTTAGTTTGAAGTATTGAATATTATTTTTCCATGTTATGCCTAGACATAATCTTGCTTAGCTTAGCACTTGAGTAATGAAGATGACATTTTCAAGGATATTTCACTCTAAAATCACAACTATCTTGAATATTGTGAGTATCTTGGGCTAACTTAATAAAAAGAGTAGTACTTATTTAAAATTCAAATTGTGCATTTTTAATGAGTAAGACTCATAACTCATAACAATTACCATCTTGAATAAAAAAATATAAATATATCTATGCTTCTATAATAATTGTTCATAATTTCTTCCATTTTTAGGAAGCGAAGCTGACTATTGAAATACTCGTGTCCGTCCGTCCGTCTGTGGA
>JABASP010001473.1:0-28987 GCA_019776565.1 Sminthurinus signatus | reverse complement strand
GTTGTATGACGACGGATAGACACGATTTGGATTTGTATATTCAGCTTCGCTTCCGGAGCCTAAAGCATTTTTGCTTTCAGGGCGATATGAAATCGTCACGAAGTGAGGATTTTTAACTTTTTATTTACAACTTGTACCGTTTACACAAGTTACAAGCTGTAGAATGTAGACTGTAGAAATGTAGAAACTGTGCATAGTTGTATTCTCCCGTCTACACAGTCCACAGTCTACACAGTTACAGACGCACAGTTTATACGCGTGCTTTGAGGAAATGGTACCATCTATTTTGCACAAGGAGAGGAAAAAAACCTAGAATCAAAATGATGATGGAAGCTTAATCCTTATCCCACTTTCCATTTTTCTTCTATATAGCTTCTTTTTTTTACTCCTCTTGTCTAATGTCGATGTCGACATGGAATGTCTACAGTCTACAGTCTTTCAGCCTCCGGTGTATTCCGCACTACAATGATAATAATAATAATAATGATATATACACTTTTCCCACATCTTCCCACAAAGTGCATACCTTCTCCAAAATAGTATCTCTATTGGTTTTATTTTCATCGTCGGAATCTCGAGACTGGGCTGGAAAAGTCAAGTCATAAAATGCAGTGCATGTGCTTCACGATTTTCCTTCAAGATTTGCAACTCCACCAAGGGAAAAGGTAAGAAAATAAGTGTTTTTTGTGCAGTGTACTTTCTGCCTTTTTGTGGGTAATGGATAATGGAAACGTGGAATTTTTGAGGGAGAAAGAAATTATTATGGTGAAAATCTACAGTCTACAGCGGAAACCAAACGGTAGAGAAGAGTTTCGAGTCTCGAGTCGAGTCGAATCAAGTCTCTGCTGCATCTCTCCACACAACGATTATGGATTGTAATGTGACTTTTTGGATGATTTATGCTGGCCATCAGCAACAGTCGAAAGGAGGAATGTGGATAGCGATTTTTCCCCACTTTCTTTTCTACTTATTCTCAATTCTCAATATTTCAGTCTTCAGTCTTCAGTCCCTTTGTGCATTTCATATGACATTGCACTGTATTGCATGATATTGTATGAAATTTCATGACATTGTATTGCACAGTCCTAGAACAAACATGAGCATCCATATAAAGTATAGATTTAATATAGGATGTAGGTATAAAATATTACACAGAATAAAGAATAAACTAACCATGGAAGATAAAAGACTCATGTACTAGACAGTAGGCAGTAGACAGTAGATACTAGACACTGTAGAGATTAGAGATATGATGACAGAAAAAAAAGAACCATCTGCCCATTTAAGAAAAGCTACAGTGAATATTTTTCTTGTAACTGGAGATGAAAAGAAGAAAAAGAAAAAGGGAAACCTCAATTACTTAATAGATCCGTTTTACTCCCAATTTAACCTCTCACAAGATAACAAACATTCGATTCCTCTCTTGACGTTTCTCTACATTTAATTTCCTCGATGCATTTTAGTTTTTAGTAGTAGTATTTTAGACTGACTCGTATGTGCGTAAAAATACCGTAGTATAGTAAAAGCCCAAACATTCAATTTGAGATTCGAGAGACCATCAAAGAGTACTGCTGTACTTTTCAATTTTTTTATTTCACTTTATACGCTGTACATTTCATTAGCTCGTAGCTCATCTCCCACATTTCTCCTGTATCGTATGTATCTTTTCTTTTGCCAATTTACTTGGTTTTTTCACATCAAAATGGATGCATTTTAGATTTTAGATCAGCCCACCACAATACAACACACAACAACAAAAAAATACAGCAACCACGCTCGATTTTCACTCAACCATAATGAAAACGACGAGATGAAAAGGGGGAGGAAAAAACCGTAGATGCGTGTATCTCTTCTGGTGTAAATCTCGCATAATACTGCATGTAATATTGTGTATAAGCTTCACTTGCTTATAAGCTTTGGATTTCGGGGTTTGGGTTTTGGGTTTTGACGGATATTTTTTCATCTTTACCCTCAGAAAATGTAAAGTACAGTGTGGAGTGTAGACGAGGAGATAATACTGAGAATGGGGACTCGGCGGAGGGAAAATGCAATACTAATTTGCATAAAAATCTTATCAGTCGAATGCCAAACGTTCCTCTTTTCTCCTCTCTTCAATCTTTAGAGACTCGATGCAATAAGTAAATGTCTTGGTGTGGCAATTCCGCTTTGGAATTTTTTTTATCTAAAATGCATAGTCACTTGAATACTTGAGTGCACAAATATTGCAAGATCACCATGTACTATGTACTATGTACTTTCTCCACACTCAATGCTCAATAGTCAAAGCTTCACCAAGATGTGTTGTGGTGCACACAGGAAAGAAATGCACAGAATACTTTTTTATAGATAGAAGGATGCTCATTTTATTAAATGTGTAATGTATGGACTTGCATCTTTAATCTCTACTTTCTGACGGACTGAAGAGAGAAAGCAGAAAAGCCGAAAGTTGTGAATGAGTGAATGAGTCATGCCTGATTCAAAAAAGAAGAATGAATGAATGCAGTTTAGTTCTACTATGTTATGTATGTCTAGTTGTAAGTCTGGAACCTTCATAATTTGAAAAAACCTCTCGGTGTTTTTAGTTTCTGGTTTCTAATGTCTAGTTGAGGCAAATGCGTAAATGGTAAATGGTAAATGTAAATGTTGGAAAATCCCGGAAGGCAAAGCCAAAAAAACAAAACTCAAAAGTTGAACTGTGAGCTGTGAGAAAGTCAAGTTTAGTTAGGGTCAGCAGCATTTACATGATTTTCCAGGTTCCAGGCTTTAATTTTCTACACTCTAATTCCATTGTATAGTCAGTCCGATATGTACATTGTACATTGTACATGTTGACTCGCGAGTCAAGGAAAACCTACGACTACAAATACGCATAAGAATAGGAATCTGAATACGAATACCAATTTACAATTTACAATGGATTATTGTACCAAAAGTAAGAAAGGCGAGTGGAAGAGTGAAAGAAGAAGAGCGTTGAATACTGAACAAAACAACCACAATTTAATTTGCTTCCTTCCAAATTCTACAGTCTGTAGTCTGTGTATTGTATATTTTATGCATGCATGAGTTTTTGAGAGGAATCTTCTTTTATATATAAAATGTGCAATGTGCAATGCACATAGTCAATATTGCAAGACAGTTTAATAATATACAGTGCATACAAAAACAATGGAAACTCAAGACTCATTATCTTCATTGCACAAAGTTGGTCGCTTTCCCGCTTTCCATAAAAGTTGCAGATCTATTACAGTTTACAGTAGACAATACAAAATACAATATAATATTATTTTACTTTTGGTGAAGTTTACCTCAAAGTTTCATATAAATAATCTACAACTTTGAATTTTTGAATAGTTGGTCAAAACCTTGTCAAATATCTGTCATGGATTTGATAACAACTTTCTATGAACTTTTCCCCGTTAAAATTTTATAATAAAGTTTCAAACTAGAGGTAAATATGAACACTGACGATGAGACACTGCATTCACTTCATATTTCATTTCATTCATTCATTGTCTATTTTAAATCTTGTATCTGCTCAGTATTACATGTACGGATTCCGTATTGTACAGTAAAAAGTAAAATGCATATACGTAATGTAGTGCAAGTATAAACTGTATACGAATGAGGTGTTTATATACTATGAAAATAGATGAGAATGAATTCATTCATTCTGCTGTGAATTCTGAATGCATGCCATGCATTTTCTACACCCTTGAATTACGCATTATGCACAACTTTGATGAATAGTGAATAGTGAATACTGAATGGTGAATCCTTATTTGTATCACAATAGCAATATTATGCAACATTATGCACCAAATCTGAATAGCGTGTTGTGATTTCATCAAAAAACCAAAACCAAAACCAAACCAAACTAAAGCTACTGCTGCGTAAGTATGATACGCCAGATATATTTTCTTTACATGCATCTACATTTTGGAACTGACAGTCAAGAGTAGTGTAGTGCATGTTTTTCAATTTTCTCTTTGGAAAACCACACAATGCTTTTGTACTATTATTTATTATTAGAAGCTATCTTCTATCTGTTATTTTATATTCTATATTCTATTCTATTACTTTCTGGTTTCTGACTAGTTTAAATTCCTCCTCCTCCTCAAATAATGCAGTTACGCACAGCTCAACGCACAAATGGGAAAATGGGAAGCCACAGAAGGAATGAGATGATGAGATGTGAACATTGAAATTACTATCTAATATATGCATAATGTATACACTGTACACTATACTATGTATAAAGTATACAATATAATATACACTACAGTTAGAATACTTATACTTATTCCAGAATGCAGAAAGGAATCCCAATCCTTTTGTCGCTCCATTCCTCTCCGGATTAATTATGTTCTCTTGCGGATTCTTGGATAATGTCTAATGTCCATTCCCAAATCCAAAATCCAAAATAATTATGGTTCTTGAAACTCTATCATCAATCCTCAATCCTCAATCCTCCTGTTTTTCTAGCGGCTAGTTTCTAGTTTCTACAGAGAAGTAAATAGAACTTCTAATTTCTAGTGCTTCGTGTATTTTTCAGGTCCAGGGGAACTTTTCGGTAGGATAAATAATTTAAATATCTTCTCCAGTCTCAACTCTAGTGATCCAGGATTCAGAGTGCAATACAAAATGCAACAATATAAATAGTAAATATTTTACATCCACTACACACAAGATAAACAAAGGATTATTCCTTATTGTGTTTGTTTTGAAATCGTCATATTAAATTTTTAATGAGTGTTTCTATTTCCACGAAAGTTCAAAAAACACGTGTAGATTTTTGGAAAGTTTGAGCTTGAACAGGAAAATTTCTACATGCACAAATATTGCCCTTTATATTTTGTAATAATAATTCGTAATATTCCATTTTGACTAGAGGTTAGGATAGAAGATGCTAAATATTAATTAAAACCATCCAAGATCCAAAATCCAAAATCCAGGTCCCAGAACCCAGAGGTTTAACTAGATGAGAAGAGAAATAAAACAAGTAATTTTGGAAGCGAATGCAGCTCAGAATTGAGCGAAAAGTTGGAGCAAGTTTAAATCTCTGGTTGTTTTTCCATCTCCTTTCTAATTTAAACATAAACATTATGCGTAGATGCATTATGTACACAAAACAGTGCAAAGCACAATAAATATGAGCAAAATGAAAATACTGAGCTGGATGCTGGTTACTGGATATCGTAAAATTAAATACCAACAGACAAGCTCATAGTTCTAAAGAAGAACCTAATTAACCAACCTGATATAATTTGTGAGAGAGTAAAGAGGATCATCTAAGTAAAATCTCACATTTTGCTAAAAGAACCATTGTACTAAACTTGCTAAAATATAAAATACCTTTCTGTATACGTTGAACAGGTAGACAGTATACAAAACATACTTTCGTCTTCCACAGTGAAATATCTGCTTGTCAAAATATCTCATTTTAGAACAAGAAGATAAAAGCTTCCTCCTCTATAACGGTTAGAATATTTGAAAACGCCACAGTTTGCTCTGATTAAATTTAAATACGGAACCTCCAGTCCCGAATCTCGGGTTTTTAATAATTGTACAAACTAAAAACTAAAGGCATTTCAGTTAATTCGTTTTCAAAACTACTTTGCTTTACTACATTTAAAATTGTGTGGAAAATACTTGAATGTTGAATGTAAATTGTAGTTTGTCCTTTGTACTTTGTACAAGTGGATACATGAAACATAATTAGTTGTGTATTTGTTTCATTCCCTCATTCATTCATTCATTCCAAATTCATTCATTTCTAAAAACAAAGTTGCTACCGGAAATACTCCAGTCTCCGGACATTGTGCCGTCATTTTTAGTCTATATGCTTATTTTACTTCCTCTCTCATCATGTACAATGTACAACCTACAAGAGGATATTAACTCGTACATAATATTGAACTCTGACGAAAATACATTGGAACTCAAATCATGTTTCATTCTATCACATGTAAATTCATTTTAAAATTAATTTGTTATTACTTTTTTGCTGTATTAGTTGTAACTAACGTCGAATTATTTCCAGCGTGAAAAATGATGAGACGATACAAAATTGTACCATGTAGATTATAAACATATGTATAAAATAAACAGGATTTAACATGTAACATGCGTACTTATGTAAACTTTAAAAGTTCACAGTTTGTAGTTTGTAGATTGAATATGGAATATGACCCTGACTCTTTCAAACAGAAGTGCAAACACAAGTTTAATAGTAATTGATGTAATATAATTGAAAAATAAATGGAACACGCTGCTGCCTTTGTTCTTTGTTCTAATTTGCACCACATGCCAGTTGCCAGCTGATTTTCTCCTTTGGACTTTTGAGTTTTGACTCATCCTCGCATAAATATTATAGGCACAGACCAAAGACCAAATACCAAAGACCAAATACCAGAGACCAACAGCCAACAGCAGAGAGGCGTACAAAGTACAAAGTACAAAATAAGAGTAATGAAAATGTCCCTGTAACAGAGTGAGTGAAAGAGTGAATAGTAAATAGTATACATAATACGTATAAGCAAGGATGATCGTCCACGTTCTATGTGTGTCATTGTCTAATACAGAATTAATCTTGATCGTTCTCCAGTACGGAGCTAATTGTCATCAAGTCCATGCTTGTTGCCTCCTGGCTATGTGGAAAATAATATATTGTGTACAAGGTCCAATGGTGAGACGTGTGAAAGACAGAGACAGAGAAGCAGATAACTGGCTGTATTTGTCATGGTCAGTGGAGCAAGTGCGGATGTTCATGTTCTTGTGGATGTTGATGTTGAGAGTGTCGACTCTGTGGACTGTTGACTACATCACATTACATTACATAATACAAAACAGAACACGTAAATTTTACATCCATGTGATGAAAATGAATCAACTTTACATTTAAATAATTGTTGTACAATGTACAATGTACGTTGTACATGGGCGACATGCAGAAAAACTAATGGAATGTGTTGTACACTGTGTATTGTATTTTGTATTGTATTGTATTTACACGGGTGGAGTTTGAATACTTTTTCTTCCTCTCTATTTCGCCTGTCAATTCTAGAGTCTGGATTCTATAGATTCTAGTCAACACTCAACACTTTAAATTCTACATATGTTTCCAGCGCCAGTCATTTACACTACATATTTAACACTCTGTGTCTTTGAATTTAAAGTTTCCTCCGATCACAATATCATCATGAGTTTGGAATTCGGCTAAATAAATCAGAATGATAAAGTCTACATAAAATACAAATCAATTTTTTTGCTCCACTTTTGAAGTCAAATTAAATAATTACAGATGTATTAATGAGATAAATATAAAAAAGACAAATGAAAGAGAAAGGAGCGAATAAATCAAGATGAAATAATCATTAGTTTATATTTAAATCAATAAACGCCGACACAATCGTAAATAATTATAAATCTTTTGATTTTTTAAGTAATAAGCTTAAACGTATCTTGGTGCAGTCTTTATATTTATATGCAGGAAAAATAATGTATCCAGTAAAAAATTCAAATGTGATTTCCCAATTTGCAATTATTGTCATCCCTGAAATTCAGTTCATGGAAATCAACTACACTGAGATATTATGTACATGATATATTTGCTTCATCTTGTAACTCTTACGCTTGCTTTCTACAGAATTTTCAGTGGAATACAAAGTACAAATTCGGATTTTGCATCTCATCTCAAATCTCAAAGCTCAAAGCTCAATAACAAGAACCAAGAACCAAGAACAACTTCACAAAAAAAACAAAAACAACACGACTCTAGACTCAAGACAGCGCTACACATTTAGATGAATCCATCCTAAAACTGTAACAACAAATAAGAGTGACGAAAAACTAGGAAGGAGCAAGTAGTCGAAAATGCAAAGCTAGATATTTCTCTTGTGTCTTGTTCCTTGTGCATTGTGCATACTGTAGACGACATGTTTTTAAATAAAGAGGACAACTCTTCTCCTTTTTTTCTACTCTTATTTTCTTTCTAATGTATTCCGCTCACGAAATGGAAAATGGAAATAGAGTGTATCCAAACTCCAAGTATATACTGTGCATCCAAGTAGATTATACTAACAGGAAAACACAAACAACAAACAAGTAATATGTACATTTGCATGTACAAATATATTTAGAAGCATGAGACAGAAGATAGGAGACAGAATACAAGCGACAGAGTCGGTGAACACTGAATACACAGGACAGTTTAGTATAATTTATTTTAGTCTATTTGACTAGCTATTTCTCTCTCCTTTTCACAAGATTGGATATTGGACTGGTGAGAATGAGGCAGTAGGTAGAGCGTAGAGAGTGGAGAGCAATACAGAAGTGAGAAGAACTCGTGACAGAATTCAAATTCGACAGCCCAAATCCCGAGTACACAAACGTGTTAAATGAATGTCAGTTCATTTTCATTCCAAATCTCCACGTACTCCATGCTCAATACTTTGTACAACTTGTTCTTTTTGTGCGTGAAAGTCAAGTCAAGTGAACAAGTAGTGTATTAACTGCCTGCGTGTCAACTTTATTTTCCCACTGGCTTTTGATGTACTTTTCTCTAACCTTTTCCTGTATTGAGTATTGAGTATTGAAACACTGTCCTTGTGTGTAGATAAACCTCTGAGTGTAATTAAGACTTTTCCCGATTCGATTGTAAAAGTCATGTGGAAACTGTAAACTGGAAATGAAACACGCACGCAGTTCAGTGTCAAAATTTAAATCTATAAACGCATGGGAAGTTGACACATTGTACACAGCACAGTGTATAGTGTATAGCGTACCATCAGTTTCCCTGTTCCTCCTTCTGTCAACTTTTCATTTCATTTGGAATTTGGAACTAAAATTGGATTTCAAAGTTGATTGAGATTTGAGATTTCATCAAGTATACATTCAGATACTAGAAATGTCCATCTTCAAACGAAAATGAAAATGAAGCCTGACATCTGACATCAATTACTATTGAATTGTAAATTGTGTATGTTGTGATTCATAGAGCTCATACTGACCGCTCAAAGCCATTTAGTACACGGATATTAAATTTGTCCACACAAAACTGGAAGTTGAACACCAACGATCAAGCATGTATCTAAATTTCCAGTAGAATTCCCTTCCTTTTTCATTACGATGACTATCATTTTAAATAGTTTTGAAATTGACGAGGAAGTTTTGTGGACATTATTTGATTGAAAAGTAATTAACCGGAGGGAAAGGATCATATCATTGAACTTGGTTTTATACTCGAGCTCAAGATGCTACAGTTTTATACAGCAATATAAATCCAATTCCTATTTATTATTTATTTTACTTGCTATAACAAAAAGACAAAAGACAGACATAATTTTTACTCGCATGACGAAAAGGAAAAATTTTGATTTAAAGTTTTGATTGTTGCCCAAAAAATAGAGCGATTGTTAAATAATGGGTATTTTTATGCACTGTCGCTTCAACGTTTAATTTATAAAATAGAGTTGTATCTGTGGATTTGCTGCTTGATGTGCGTAAATTGTACAGGTTTTTCAATTCTACTGTTTATGCTAAAAAAAGTATAGATTTGTTTTGTGAGTCTGCAGAGAAATTTGTAAAAGGTACAGAGAAAACATGGCTAAAACGCCATTAGCATCAAGTTGAAATTTCCTCAAACAGGAATGGTTTAGGACACAGGTAGTAAACTGCAGTAAAAAGTAGAAAGGAGCCTCTAACAAAAAGAGTATCGATGGGGACAATGAAAAGAGGAATGAAATGAATTAGTAAATGTACAATGTACACTGCACTTTTTGTACGGTACATGAAGTTTTATTAGAAAAGGCCTAAATTTTGTATGTTTTTATATTGTTGTACCAGTATTTTAGGTATACGTGTTGTGTTTTGTATTTTGTATACTGAAGTAAAAAGTGTTAAATAGTATCGTAGGATGCACATAAACCCCAAAAACTTTTATAGTTTACATTCACAGTAGAAAAATGGTTCATCAATCTGTTTCACCCGACTGCCTTCCCTTTGTATTAATGACTTTGACACATTAGTCTCATGTCATGGAATGAAATGGAATGGTGAAATGGTAAAAAAATCGAATTCAGAATCCACATTATTACATTTATTTGTGCAGTACACGACATCACCATCACCATCACTATAACACATAAAGTATAAAATATAAACCTATACTCTATATTATATACTCTATAACCTGTAACCTATATCTAAAATGGTTGTGGAAGTAGGGAAACTTTTGTAAAAAGCGTCCAGGAAAGTGTTTCCTTTTTATTATTCGTATTTCGTATTTTCTATATTCTACATCACAGCTCAATATCTCCATTCTCCATCGACTGGTGAATAGTGAGAAATTTGAGATTCATTCTGCAATCTACACTCTACACTAATATTAATGATTTTTTAACCTTTTTCCCCACATTCTTTCGTTCCATGTTACCTTTTACATTATAAATCACATCATAATATTATGTTACATGTATTTGTATGGACCACAATATTTCCAATGAACACATGTGCCTTGCACACTTATCCTTATCAATAATATCAATTTCCCATTTTCAATTCCCAGTCCCCAGTTCTCAGTTCTCAATACTTGTGTATTATTTTTTTCACTACTTCTGTCTCATGATTTTCTATTTTCTATTACAATTCAAACAACGTACTACATGAAATAAATTAGTAAGAGGGATGATTATCGTTGAAATTACACACATATCTGTATTTATCCTTCATCCGCCGTCATCATTTAGCCCCACAATAAAACAATAAGAAGGAGGAAAGATTCAAGATTCAAGATAGATATAGATGTAAGAGGTATAAGATTTAATGTACATTGTACACTGAACACTGAACAGGGAATGGAAACAGGAATTATTTATCATGTAGCCATTTTTATTGCCAACGCCTCATCGTCATTTCAATTGGATTCAATTCAATCCCCATTCCCTCCGCATTACATCATTAGCTAACTCATGTGCGTGCGTGTGTGCATGGTATGAATAAAACATGGAATTTTTTTGATTTAATGGACTCACACCGAACACTGAAGGATTTAGTATCTATAGACTATAGACTATATTATACTGAGTATTGAGCAATAATTTGGACAAGCTAGTTTTCAATACTAAAATAATAGTATTGCAGTAAAGTAGAAAGAGGAATCGTCCTAATTTCCTTCACACTTTCAATTCACTTTAATATTAAATTCGTCTCTTTGAAAGCTGGAAACTCCCGTTTACAGCACAAAGTATAGCTCCAAGCTTTCCGCAATTCCTTGTCAGTTGTGAACTAGTCAATCATGACGGATACATTTTGAAAATTTGCAGACTCTCACGAAACGATTTTGGTGGATTGAATACAAAAAAAGGAAAATGGCACAGCATGTGTGAATTTTTCCAGGAACGATTCTAGATTCTAGATTCTAGAATTCTAGATTGTGAATTGTGGATTGTGGATACATCCAACATCCAATCGAGAAAGTACCTACCTTCAAAAAAGTAGTGTATAAATTCAGGTTGAAACTCAAAATTCTAACACAACTAGATCCTGGATTCTGGAATCTAGAATCTAGAATCTAGGAATAGGTAGGAACTATTCGCAACAAAAGTAATCCATAATCCGTATTCGTACATAAAAGATACAGAGTATGTAGTATAGCATATAGTGGAAAAAAGAGAAAGTAATATTGCAACAGCCGAAAAGTGTTTTAAACTTCCAGTTTCCAGCTCCAACTTTCAGCTTCTTTTTTCCTATCCCTGTTTCAGCTCAAAACTATCTGTCTTCATGTCTATGTATCTTTGTGTGTATGATGTATGTATGTGTACATTGTACATTGTACATGCGTGTATGCACGTTAGAAACTGCACACAGAGCACAGAGTTTTAAAGAAGAAGCATCTTGCTAAAATTTGCAGCGTACGCTAGATACACAGAGAATACGGAAGAATACGGAAGAGTACAGATACTAGATTCTAGTAGTAGTAGTAGTGGTGGTGGTGGTAGTAGTGCTAGTAGTGCTAGTTCCAGGACTGGTACAAGTGTACGAGTATGAGCAGAGAAATGTAGGGCAGCGATGACGGAGATGCAATCGATCGTTTTCTCAACTCTCTGGCTATTTCAATTCATTCAAATGCTCTCCTCTCTTCTCTGCTGGAGCTCGCAAGATTTTGCACTGGAACACCCAGACTCTTGTCGACAATTCTCTGTGCTATGTACTGTACTGTACGTTGTGTGTACTTGGCTGCTGGTTGCTCCTACCTCTTCTTCTTCTTCTTCTTCTTCTCCTCCTCCTCTTCCTCCTTTAGAGTTGAATAGTTGAGGAAGAGGGATTTGATTCTCCAAGTTTGGAGTTGGGCTCCGGTTTTGTTTGAGTTCAGTAAACCCAAACTTGCTCAACTCCTCCATCCGATGAGTCGGAGGAAGAAAAGCAGGAAACCCAAAGAACCAAAGAACCAAGGAACCAAGGAAAAATAAAAGACCAAGGTTCTTTTGGCGAGAGTGAGAGTTGTTGATGGCGGTTCTTCTTGGCTCTTGGCTTGCCTGGATTCTGGATTCTCGATGCTAGATGCTGGATGTTGGATTCTGAATGGTTTCTTCCTTTTTGCGTTTTACTTTTCGCGGCAAGGGAAAGACGGAGTAGTGTGTATGCGTTGTGTGTAGAATGGAGATACAGATGTACATATAGATGTTTCGGCGGCTGCGGAAGAGAAAGATTGGAATCTGGCCAAAATCTATAATACTCTATACATATTATATGCACGTAGTGCACACAAAATATCATATTAGCTTTACACTGGCATTCTTGGCATTGTGATAACGCGTATCGGATACAAATATATAATATATAGGATATATTATGTGTAGACTGTAGACTGTAGAATGTAAACTGTAGGAAAAGTAAGAGGAAAGAGTAAAAGTGAAGAAAGAATACATTTTTTTTCTATTTCCATTTTTTACATCTCTCCACCTAGAAATGTCTTTCACTCACTCGCAAACTTTTGTCAATACAATCCAGAAGAAGAAGAAGAAAAAGAAGAATAAGAAGAAAAACAAGTGTATAGGGAATAGAAAAAAGACTATTGATACAAAATAGAAAATGCACTTAGAGTGAAATACCAAAAGAACTTTTTTCCTCCTAGTTTACAATATACAATATACATTCTACAATATGCAGTACCTGTATAAAGTATAAAGTACAAAGAGCTCTCAAAAACAGTAAACATATGTGCAAAATAAATCAATATTATGATGAAGGAATAAGGAATTCAAGTCAGTAGTACTACTGGCATAGGTACAGATATTTTCATTTTTCTTTTCCATCATCGCAAATGGAGCAGTCGACAGGAACTGAATGTTGAAGTATTTCAATTTCAAATTTTAAATAAAGTCATTCAAGCTCCAAAAGTCTCAGACTAATTTAAAATAATATAATGAAAAAACTCATGTCAACACAAAACAATCTACAATTTACAATGTACAATAGCCACAGTACTCCATAATTCAAAAGTTGAAACGTGTCTTTTCATCCTTCATAAGTATTCAAGTTTGAAGAAGAATTTTGAATAGTACAAATGCTCATAATTATAATAGTAAGTATTTGAGGGTTCTTTTTCAAAAAAAGTAATGTAGACAATAATAATAAAATACAACCTCTTTTAAAAACTATAACTGCAGAAAGATGACTGAAAAAGATTAAGTTGTAAATAGTAAGTAGTAAAAGTAGCACACAGATGAATCTACACATTCAAGAAAAATAATACAATTTATGTTGTAACGTTGTTTCATCATGAGTATACTCACTTGTCAGTACTCTGTACAGTGTACAATACTTTGTACGCAGATACTTAGAATAGGAAAAAATACATGTGTAACGCCGTATGAATCGTCTTTGGTGTTCCGTCTCGGTGTTTGGTGTTTGGTGTGCGTCTGGTCTGGAGAAGAATTATTGCATTACTTTGCTTTCCTGTAGAATGGAGAATGTAGAATGTAGAATTAGACTACAACTACAATTTAGAAATTTGGACTTGGACTGCTTCAAGCAATTCCAATGTTATTAATGTTCACACTCCTGTTCTTTTCCCTGCTCTTCCATCCTTTCTTTTCCTTCGTGTGTATAGTATTATGTAGATGGAAGGTAGTTTTTCTAGTTTCAGGAGTTACAATTACAATTTAGAATGCTTCATTGCCAAAGTATCGTATCGTATGGTATGGTATCGGTATATGAGTGCGTAATCTATAATCTATACACGCATTATAATATGTACATTAATGCACTTTTTGTATAATTTTCTTAACATGGAATACGGAATGCCGAATGCGGAATGACAACGGAAAAGAAGAATGAGAAGATGACGACCACCATCACACTACACACTACACACTACTTATCTAATTCAGGAATGGAGGATATGTAAGATGTAAAGAACATGAACAATGAATATTGAGCATTGAGCATGGAGCATGAAACATGAAACATGATGCATATTTGTCTTCGCTTCTTTCTTGCTTTGTAAATTGTTACATTTAATGTGCGTGGATGTGTGAGTGTGGCTTTTTGTATCTTTTTTATTCCTTGTTTTACTTACAAGGCTCTGTGCCGATGCTCTATGTTTTAGACGCTAGACTCTCAACTCGAGACTGTGTCAAAATTGTTTTGTCTCGTATTGTAATTTGTAATATGTATTTTTGCTACTTCTATTCTTTGGCATGAGGAACAAGTAAATTTCTTTCCTTCTTCGTCCTTCCTCTTTTATTGTCTTTCTTTTACAAGTTACGAGTTGAGTTGTAGCTTTGCTGTTTTTTTATTGTTCTATTCTATTTGGAAGCACCAAAATATTTAATATTCATAGGCAAGTAGTTGGCCTAGTACAGATATTTTGTTACAGCTCACTCCTTTCGGTGTTATAGAAATATGAACAAGCTGGAATTAAGAAGTACAATAGAAAATAGAAAACCACGAAAACAACATCATTTCCAGACTAATTCGGATGCAAAAATTGGGATTTTTATACATCTAAAATTTTCTAAGCTAAATTCACTGATTTAGCTTTGTTATAAATATTTTGTCCATTTCCAAAGCTAAAGTAATAAAAAGTTGATAAATTAAATTGCAGACTACGCAATTTAATGTAGTATATTTTTGTACTTTATGACTTTCCTTGAGTAATTTCATTTACCCGTTTTATCATTTGTTTTCATCTAGGATTCTCATCTATCTCAAATTCTGAATTCTGAATCCTGGAAGAATTGTTGACAACAAAAGAAATTTACAGAGGTCTCATGTCTCCGGTAATGGTGATTGTAATAACTTTTAGTTTTCCATAAAGAGACAGAAATTTCATTCCTGAGTGGATTTTGAAACTTGAAGTCGGAAGAAACGTTGAAATATGGAAAATGTAAAGTCGTCACTTATACTTTTTGTACGCATGTATGTATAATGTATACTTTAAGATACATGGAGTTTTGTTTTACTCGTACCTTTTAAAACAAAATGCTAGAGAAAAACAAAGGAGTGGAAAGGCGAGAAATGGGGAATGACGACGGCTCTATGACGCTGATTGTACAGATATATTTTATTGTACTCTCGTTTTTCTCTCCTATTCAGTTTTGGTTTCAGTTTTTCCATTTCCTACAATTTCCCATAGTAAAAGTAAAGTCACCATCCGTTTCAGTCTTTTGAGTCTCAAGTCTCGAATCGTCTCTTGTTGTTTCCGTAAATCCTTAGTCCTTAGTACTTTTGCATTCTACATTCTACATTCTCGATTCTAGAACACAGAAGAAGGAAAGGTTTTGGAACAGCTCGCAAGTTTATGAGAGTAGTGGATATACGTACGACATGTATGTATGTATAATATGTAGAAATGAGAGTGAGAATAGAGAGTTTCATTCTCACTCTAAAATCTCGGAGCTCGGATCTTGAATCTCAAATCTCGAATCTGCTTTACCATTTACCATTTACTATTTACTGTCGTTCTTCCTCGGTTGGTTGGATACTGGATAGTGGAAACTGGATAGATTTCAAGATTTGAGAGCGACTTTGCACACATTTTCAATGCCAGTGCCAAGAGTAATGGGATCTACTAGGAATGGAAATTGGAATGTATGTAGTCATTTATGCCCCACTTGAATTGCTCACATTTTCACTTTTTTTTTCTTCATCCCACTTCATTCTCTCCTCTTCTCCTCTTCTCCATTGTACAATGGAATATGGAGTATGGAGTAGCAGTGTGTGTTCTTGTCGTTTGTAGCTTGTACTTGTGTGTGGGATAAGGAAATATGAGAGGAGAAAAAAACGTCTAATTCCACTTCATTTTAAAGTCAAGTCTCAAGTCAACTAAGAACTAAGTGATTTTTTTCCCTGCGTAACCTAGTATTTATTATCTCACCATTTTGATTGTGTATGGCGTACATCGTACATGTAACAAGTTTTCTTTGTAATTTTCAAAGGTTCATCTTTCATCTAGTCATCTAGTTGTATAGTTTATCTAGTTATTTTCAGGTTAATTGAAATTGCTGTGTAAATATAAATACATGACGAAATTAATACTAGTGGCAAATTAAAAATTACAATTCGCATATATTCTGTGTACTTCCCATTACAGGGGGAACTTTTATTTTGCCGACTTGCACAAAATTCAGATTTCAAGAAAAAAATATGCATCTACTATTTACAATGAACATTTGATACTTGATACACTTGGTATCTTAATACTTGGTTGGCTGTATTCTTTATCCATCAGCTTCCACTTCCAGCTCTCTTTACAGCTGTTAATTTCTTCAAATGGAATGGGGAAAAGTTGATTGAGTCGTAATCTGGAAATTCTATTGTGACGGGTGAACACTGAATATATTCAAGTTAAATTGGATACATATATCTGTATCTTTATTTTAAGCATGTATTCAAGTACGTGCAACGTGTACGCATTAAGATTGTGGATTGAAGCGGGAGAAAGTTCTCATTTGGCTCCTATACATATATAGTTACATCTTACGTCTTACATCAGGTGCAAAAGATGCAGTAGCAACAAGAAACAAGAGTATAAAGTTTCCTTTTATTTTTTATTACAACGAGTAAATCCTGGATATTCAAATAGATGTATTTTAAATATAGTTGAGAGTTGAGAGTTTTTGAGACTTCTTTCTCAAGTACTTACACCGTACACATGTGTGTTTAAGTATTTTACAAGCATATGTGTTTAAACTTGAGTAGTGAGTAGTGCATGTTGCATGTTTTTACAAAATATATATATATGGTAGGAATCGACGTAGGTCATGCTAAGTCATAAAGGTTGATTGAGTCGTAAATGACAGTTGAGTGTGTAAGTTTTCATTTATTTGCTGTTATTTTTCACGTTCTTTTCATGCTTCATTCTCCATACTTTTCATACAAACAACAGATGAAAAAGAGTCTACATTTTACGTTTTACATTTTACTGATATTCACGCCTTTTTCTTGTTCATACATGTTACACGTTACATGTATGTTTAGTGTTAAAGGTGGGAAAAGTCTCAGTCTCAGTGGTAGTCGTAATCGTAAAAAGAAACGTAGTGACGAAAAAACTAGTGAAACAAGTAACAAGAATAAAGTCATCTACACTTTTACAATGTATAAAATACACACCCTTCTGTTTCATTTGCTTTCTCTGTCTGAACTAGATGTTATATTCCTTCAAAATTCCAAACTGATTTTATTGACAACGCATTGAGTATTGAGTCATTCTTTGAGTGAAATATTTTCAATTGATTTACATAGGTATAAAATTATATGTACAAAAAAATTTAGAAATTGATTGGATAACTTTGAATGTTGTATCTTGTTAACAAGGAATTAGACAAATATTTTGTTGTACATTTTTTTGGACATAAAATTGTCACACCCACATTTTATACAAAGGAAGGATCTTTGTTTCAAAAATGTTATATGAAGTTCTGAAAGAGTCCGGAATCTTTACGCTTTACGGGTTTTATTTCATAAATTTTACGAAATTCCAGCAAGACGTTGATATGAAATACGATTTTTCCTATGTATGTCCGCTCTTTTGGGCTTAATGTTCTTTCCGTGCTACATTCTACTTGTACGAAGAATTCTTTTAATCATTTAATTCTACTGATTTTTTCCCCATTTCTCTCCAACTAAAGTAGTACGTATAACGTAAAAGAAGTTTAAATCTCAGATAGGAAAAGTTGAGGATGAGAGAAACTAAGGAATTTCTAAATCCGGTAGATGGTAAATGGTCACAGTAACGATTGAGAATTGAGACTGGTACTTGATAGGAATTTGTAAGTGCTCTTTTTCAAATACTTTTTGCTCACAACTTAACTACGTTCAGCTTTCAGCTTTCAGCTTACAATGTATAATGTACAATCTACAACGTACAGTGTAAAAAGTGCACCTCGTCCCTCTTCTTTCCGTCATTTATACTTTATGCACATGGATTATTAAAGGGAATCGTCTCTTTCCCATTCTCCGTGTCATTCAATTGGACAACTTTTACCTCGTTCTTCCCTCGTTCCCTCATATAAAATGAATGATGATGAAACGTTTAATGACGAGACGGAGTAATGGAGATGGAGAATGTGTAACTCTCATGCACAGATATAGAAACTCTTCTTCCTTCACTTTCAATAAAAATAATCATGCTTCTTCTGTACTTTTTTCCTTCTCCTTAGACTCTGCATTCTGCACAGATACGCGGATGTCTAAGAATCATGAATAAGTAAAGCACTGCACTCTGCACACCAAAATTGTGAAAAATGTACAATGTACTTACAAAAAACACGGCAAACTTCAAACTGAGAATATTTTTTGTTTGTTTTGTTCCCTTTCGCAAACTTCTTATCCTATTACATATGAAGGTATCAGTCTACACATTACACATTCAATTTTGTGCAAATCTCTGAACTGTTCTGTTTGGTATTCTCTTTGTTTTTGATCTTTATATTTTGTCTCATTTTTTCTTTCTCTGACTGGTTCATCCCCGTGAAAGCTTTCACGTGAAAACCAATTTGCAAATGTGCTGGTGGCTATTTTACTTGTGCAAACTTATAAGTTAAGACTGATATTTTTCACAGCACACGCTAACATCATTTCACAAGTTGTACTATTTATATAGACCAGAAAGGGTTTGATCTGAGACATGAAACATTCTAAAGAAAAACAAAACAAAACAACAAAGACACCAAACTCAAACGAGCCTGACAATTGACAAGGCAGACGGAAGTTGTTATTCTTCTTAGTTTGAATGACGTATGTAGAATGAAGCATGAAGAATGTCGATTGTAGATACTTTCTCTTTTTCCAGTGTAAATATAGTAAATAGATATTTGAGGCAATGCAAAGATACAACGTTACAGATACAGCTAGTAGCTAGTGTGTCTATAATGATCAAAAACTGACACGGGAAGAAGATGAATAAGAGCACAAAACTGGGGTGTTTTTATTTTGTTTTAGATAAAAAATTCATCCATGTATGACGTGAGATGTGAGATATGAGAAGATGATATCATGTAAACATCACAAGTCATGTCACAAGTCACAAGTCAAAAGAAGACATGTACAATCTACAATAGACATCAAGTAAACAATAACAGAAAACAAAATGGGTCATTGAACTCTGAAAGAAAATACAAAGTCTCTGTCTTTCTTTTTCTTATTTTTCTTGTTTTCCTCCTTTTTCTGTTATTATTTTCTTCTTATATAAGGAACACAAATGGAAGACACCAAACAAAAGAGTCATGGAGTAAAAAATAGTAACTTCAAATGTAAATAGCTCTGAAATATTAACTATGCACACGCGCTTACATATATGTTTATACAAAAAATTAACGATATGTTTTATGATGAAAAGGCATTTAGTTAAGAGCACTAATAACCAAAGGTATAAAATAATAAGACGACTAAAAGCCTCAATGATGATGGATGACGGATGAGGTTAAGTCGGAGGTTGGAGGAAACTTAAATGACATGTGTCTTTTGGTTTCCAGGAATTACAGTTCCTATAATTCCCAGGCCACAGTACTTCCGCACAATTCAATACTAGACATAGGAGGTACAAGGTTCATGTACATTGTACATTGTACATGTTATATGTTCATGTCTACGAATTAAGAATTGTGGTTGATAGGATTAATTGCAAAGTATGACAATGACAACCGCTAGAATCTAGGAATCTAGAATCGAGTATCTTATTGAAGGAGAAAGTATAAAAAAGTCGTCTTGAGAATACAATGATTGCTAGAAAATACATAAAGTTAAAAATAATACTTTTTCCTCTGTTGTCTTACAATTAGTCAACTATTTGATGTCAACTATGCACAATGTACATTGTACATTCTACCTTGGATTCTCTCTTCTTGTTTTTTATTTAGTTTTCTTCCCCATGGTCTAATATCAAATGTATTAGTAAGTTTGGCTGTCATTCTTATACTAATTATTAATGAAGGCAGTATTACTTACTTTGTACTTTGTGCGTATTGACATTGGACGACGACATCCTACTGGATTCTGGAATTCCAGCTTTCTTTTCTATTTCGATTACTAATTGGCTCAGATTTGATAGACTCAATTCTTTGTTACACATTCTACAATTTATATGATGAGGTCATTTATCGTGTGTCGTTTATTTACTTGTTATTTGTTATTTGTACAAAAGACTGCCACAGTAAAATATATAGTATCCCTTGCCCACGTTCAATATCCAACTTAGAATCTTCATGTGGATTTATCTTTTATCTATCTATAGATATAATGCCTTGTACTCTGGAATCTTTTATGTAGAATGTAATAGATCCAAGATCCAAGACGAACAGACAAACATGGCCATTATATTGATAAATGTGCATTTTTGTGTATTTCCTAGTCTCAAGTTCTATTAGGTTTAAACGTTGCATGCTCTCGCTTAGTTCTTGGAACTTGGAACTTGGAAGTTTCGGACAGACTTTATTTTCAAATCTCAATTTTCCATTTGGTTCTCGCTTGATCGCAATTCCTGATTCCTTGATCGCGATTCTCCTTGCCCTGTAAATCTATTCTATTCCAGTTTTTGTTCACACATATTTGTATACTTTTGTAAGTATAAAAGAACGTGTATCAAGAAAATAGAATGGAGAATGGAGATACTTTTGCATGCTGTTTTTACTTTTATGATCTTTTTTTTGTTCAGGATTGAGGACAGAATTGGCATCAATGTTGATACTGATACTGATATCGATATTGATATCAGCATAGACATCGGCATCTTGATTGTACAAAATGAAATGGTACGTGTATACAAACATACGCAGATGTATCTATATAATATATGAATGTCTTTACATTTTAGACGAGAGCTGCTGAAATGTCTTTTAGAGAAAATAGAGCGTAAAGAATTGTGTAAAAGTGAGAACAGAAAGACATGGACATTTATACATTGTAAAAAAAAGAAATGCAACTTTTCTCAATGAAACTATCATCCATCCAGTCGGTCGATTATCTCACAAGAAGTCTCAAGCTTGTCTATATTGTATTCCTATCTTATGTATTTCTTGCGCATTTTCTACACTCTTGTTGTATATTGTACATTGTACATTGTTCATTGTGCCACATATTCTAAGACATTCAACTCTTTTTTTTCTGTTTTCTCAGATCCGAGTAGATGTAGCTTTTCTCTTGTTGAAATAACTATATTAGACACAATATCATATATCTGTATCTGTGTTTTGCTTCTAGAGGAGAATAAAGAATAGTATATAGTTGTAGCTGTAGTTGTACTGTCTTATTGCTAAGTTACTGGAGGCAATTGTATACTCTATAGACTCATGTTATGCGTGTACTCTTGCTCATACGCACTAAATATCCCTTTACTTTTTATGCTCGCTTCCAAGTTACAGCCAGAGTAAGGATGATGATAATCATGGTGATGATGATGATACTTTGTTCTCTTTCTCACAAATCTACCATCTACAATCTACAATATACAATCTACAGTCCATATCTCTTGTATCAAGTTGTAGTCATAGTTTTTTCTCGTTTTTCTTTTATCTTTTTCCAGACTCTTATAATACTAAAACTAAAACCAGAGTTAGAAGTTAGAATCAAGTCAAGAAATAACTACAATCCAGGATCCAGGATTTATCCAAGTTTTTTTTTACTTGGCCTTTCTTTCTTTCTTTCTTTCCTCTTGTATCTTATCCACACACTCTCTTTTTCACGCACAATGTGCGTATAGTATAAAGTATAGCGTATCGACCGCGACAAGATTATTGCACTATGATCAATGATAGTGTGACAAGTGTACTTGGCGGCAGTCAAGTAAAGTAAAGTAAAGTCAAGTCAAGACAAGTCAAGTAAAGTCTAAAGTCAGAGCCGCTAGCCTGTTATCTCTTTTTCCTCTCCTCTCTTCTTCCGCCATATCCCTCTGTGCATATTTACTCATCCTTTTTGTCTTCTTATATCTCTACACTTACACGTACACTTACACTTTCATACATACAATATACAGTGCAGAGCACGTATTTTATATTCTGTCTTTTGTCATTCATGCCTGCCAGCATCAACAAGGAAAAACGTCTGAGGAAAAAAAACAAAAACAAGAGCGGCTTTTCCATTGTACATTATATAATCAATAATCAATGCTTATGTAGACAGTAGACACTAGACACTAGATGCTAGATACTAGGCACACAGATGAGATGAGATGAAACTGTGTCTTTTCTATAATAATGCTTCAAAAATTCAACTACTCTCATTCATTTGAATTTCATTTGAATTTCGAATTTCGTGGTCATGAAACTTCAGACTCCATGGAATAAAAAGAAGTAAAAGAATCGTGAATGATGATAAATTTACATTTTATATCACTGTACGAAAAGTCCATAAGTACTTGATTGCATGAACTGCACTAGTCGAGTTTGTCATCGATACTCGATACTGTGACTGACTGGCTGTGTGAAATGTAAAATGGAAATCAGGATTGAAATTGAATCCACACATTCACTTTTTGTACCTAAATTCTAGGTTCTAGGTTCTAGGTTCTCTAGGTAAACTCGAGTTTTTCTACGTGGATTTTCCTCTGGTCTCAGACTGATGTGAAATGTCGCTACATGTCTTTGTTCTGGTGTTTTTTTGGCTCTATTCATCTTCGCTTTATTTTCATTTTCCACTTGGTCAACATCAAAGACACAAAAGTGACAAGATGTGTAGAATGTAGAATGTAGAATATAAAATGTAGAATTCATGGACAGTAGACTATATACAGTATACAGTGGAGTAGTAGGCTAGTGAATGTCGAGTGGAGCAAGACAGAAATTTCAATAAAAGTGTTTTACTTATTCTGCTCAGTCTAGCACAAATTTTACATGTGAGCATATAAAACAGGTAACTTTTTTCTATTAAGAAATTTCCGTATTGGCGATTTGTATCGCCAGTATTTTTTTCTTGGTTCGCTTTATTTTCCTACTTATCTTTAAAGCTTTTGATTACTTTTGAGGTTTTTTATATTCACATTCATTCTTTGAAAGTCTTTGTACACTGTACATTGTACATCCATGCTACTGCTATTAATACGGAGCAGTTTGTACGTGTATGAACTATGAACAAAAAATATTAAATTATATTATGGCGTTTTAATGGAAACTTGAACATGTGTCTTTCGCTCTGCTAACGTAAGTTTTTGTATACACATGTGTACAGAAAACAGCACTGTACTATGGACTATGGACAATGGACACGGTATACTGTACACTGTACAAGGTATACTTGTGACTTGAAATGACAGACGACTTTCCGCTACAATTTGTACCTGTCGTGAATTGCGAGTCGTGAAACAGAAAACAGAAAACAGAAAAATGTATCTACCAAGCTGACAGAGTCTCATAGTTCACAGTACGTAGTAAAAAAATGGAAATACAATAAAGAGACACATGTTGAAACGGAAATGAGTATGATGATGGGTAATGATTTTTATTACACTATGCAATTCGTAATACAAACTACAAACTACCCACTGCACACTGCACACTGCAATGGCATCTGTATAGCTGTATTCAATTACAACGGAGGTAATGAAACCACACTCGGTGTCACTCTCTCCCTGTCATACGTCACTAATTATTACATTTGACTGGACTGGGCTGGACTGGGCTCGGAATGGAATAATATAATATATCATGACTTTTTTCTACCTCTTTTGATTTTTGATACATTGAGAATCCAAGAGTTTGTATACATATACGTGTACACGAAACCAGGAAACCTGATACCTAAAAGCTATGAATTTTTTACGTCCATACTCATAGGTAGTATAGCTACATATCAGGTCATTTTTCTCTGAATGCAGAAATGCATTTTACCTTTTTTGTTTTCTACATTGAATGTTGAGCGGTGTACATTTCATGCTCGTTTTATGTGTGACATTATATATTGTATAGCGGACAATGAGATGAGGATCTTTATGCTTTATACTTTATACATTATACAATTTGAGTCAGAATTATGTGTATACTTTTAAAAAATGTAGTGATATAATACCATATCATAATATCTAATATCTAATATCCACCATTCACACATAAAAAAGATAGAGAGAAAAGAAACCTATCTGTTTTGTTTTCAAGTCACTTATTCTCACATGATGCTCAATGCTCTTGCACATTGCACTGGCGAGAATACATATACATATATAGATATAGATATAAATAAGAGTAAAATAAAAATACACCATACAAAAAATCCACTTTTGGCCTTTATACAGCAAATACAGTACCTAAAAGTATATCTTATATCTATAAAGTCATACGCGGCAGTCGGTCTGTCCGTATTCCGTATCACAGGAGTACGTGATCCAATCTAATATTATTGTCAACAGATTTATCATCTTTTGGAGAATTCCTGTTGTATCTGTGTTCTATTCAGAGTTGTTTGATACAGTACGGTGTACGGTCTACAGTGTACAGTGTACAGTGTGAAACAGGGCGAGAGTGAAAAAAATATTTCCAATATCCCATCTCCCATCCAATGGGCTGCAGGTAGACAGAACAGCACAAAATCCCGATCCACATCTCTAGAATATGGAACATGGGACAGCATCGACAATCGGGAGTCGGCAAGCGTCTCTTTACTCTTTACAAATGGAGAAAGAGAATCACACACACATGCATCCAATACCCAATACACAGATACACAATAGCACCCGAATCCAAAATAAAATAAAAATAAAAGTGCATTTCTCCCTACCCTCTCTCTTTCTCTCTCTCTCTCTCTCTCCTCTTTTTTCCTCACAATTCAACTGTCTAATATTGTGCGGAATGGTTACGGAGAAGGAAAAAAAAGAGTCACACGTGAAATATGAAATCTAATATCAAAAAGGTTGCAGGTTGTATCAAGAACTCTGCTCTGTCCTTATTTCTATGAGGTTACACGTCAGGAATAAAATATAATAACGTATACAGTATACACAGTATGTGTATTAATGTACACAAGAGGAGGAAACAAAATGGAAAGGTTTCAAACTTTTCAATGTACATGTATTTTTTACACGATTTTGTATTTGGGATATTTACAATTTAAGTTTCAGCAGTGAGTAAGAAGTCCCAAAGTAAAATAATATTTACACATAATATGTACACTGTACACGTGTTGGATTCATTGAATGTTGGGTTTTGGATATTTGGTAGTGTACACTATTTAGTGTGAAAATAGTGTGAAAAAATCCAGAATAAAATAAAATAACCAAAGTCCAGTGTCTTAGTGGCAGGATATTATACAAAGTCTAGAGCCTAAAGCTAATAAGAGAAAGAGCTTCCTGATGTGAATATCATTGACGATAGCATATTAGGTATTTATTATCCATGATAATTCTTTCTTCTCCATCTCATAAAACACTTCAGTGTCCTACGTATACGTCATTCGTACTGTACAGTGTACAGTGTACAATGTACAGCATTCAGTGATATAATACATTTGTACTGGAACTGGAGCTGGAAAGAGGTGAAGAGAAAACCAAAATCGGGCGTATGTACATTACTACGGTTTTATATCCACTATCCACAATCCACAAGGATAGAATAATAATAGATCTTGAACCAAGAGTTGATACTTGATACATAATGATAGTGGAATTATAATAATAGTAATGATGACGAGGATGATTGATCATTAGTCGGATTGATTGCACTGTATATATTAATTCATTGCCGCTGGTTTCATTCCATTCCATTCCTCATTCCTTATATATAAAACGCTGTCTCTGTCAATAGTCTAGAGTATAGAGTACAGGGTACTTCAATTTTGTATCAAATATATGTATTTTGCATCAAGCTTGAGCATTGAGCATAATATAGTTATATAAAATCCGATACCTGCTCTTTGCACAAAATTCCACGTCTAATATTGAGTTTGTGGTCGGCACTAAGAGAAATTCAAGTAATTCAAGTATTGGAATAGAGAAAAAGAAAAGCATCATACAAAGTAATAATAGCATTTCATCCTTATATCTTCCATAGTACAGTACGCGGTAAGAGGTAAGAGGATTTGTGCACCCATGATGATGACTATTATTAGTGAACATGTCTACGAATTACGAATACCTACTTTTGTATGTGTGTGAGTACACTGTACACTGCAAAATGTTAATACAAGACTCTGTCTCTAACTGTCTCTGGTCTGGTCTCTATACACTACACACTACACACTGTACAGACAACAGTCACCACATCATGATTAATAGAATAACATATTATACAACATACAAAGAAATATGAGAAAGAAATTGATTCAGAAAATATTCAATACGCCTGTCAAGATTAATAATCAGTTTCTTTCTGTTTTACTTTTTACTTGATTGAATAATGAATTCAATCTAGTTTTTTCTCTTACCAAATAAAGTAGATATTCTGATTCAAAATTAAAATTGAAAAGAAATGAATATCTTTTTGCTCTCATTTTTGTGGTTTTTGCTACCTAGTTTGTTTGTTTGCTTGTTATAGTAAAGTGTAAAGTTATAGTTAGGTACTTGATTTGGTTTTATTTTTGCAATTCCATGAACTCAACTTGTCATTACATATAACATATAACATAGATATATTAAATATCAGTAAACCCGTAAAACTTGTTCTCATTTCATTTATTTCGTGAGAAAACAAAAAAAAATTGTGGTTTACATCTGCTACTACTTGATTTTGTCCAAGTGGTTCAGAGTTACACTTTACTTGCTTTTAACTTTTAATGTGAATTTTTTACTTGCTAATCAACTAAAATCACACATGTGAAATGAAATAGTTTTGATGTCTGGAGTCTGGAATTCAGAGTCTCAGATTTACTGTGTACTTTGCACAGGGTTTCTTATTCTCCCGAAAATGTTATCAACTATGGAAAAATGCGAAGGCTACAAAGATGCTAGATGCTAGACGATTTTTACAGGATGTAAAGTAGGTCATGGTATTTTCAAGGTTTTCTGTTTCCTTTCCCCTTTTCTTGCAGTATCTCCTGCCATGACCAGGAGAAACTAAAAACTCTCAGTGGAGAAAGCAGAAACTCCCAACTTAAAACTTAAATGTTAGTCTTAATTCGACATTATTTACGTTCTACCTGATAAGTGATAATGCATATTAATTTACAAAAATTATTAAAATAAGAATTACCTTTAAACTTTCTCCATTAGAAATCAAAATCCGTTCTCCATAAAGATATCCAAAAGTTGTATGTATATTTTATACCTTCAAGTTTTTTAACACACAAAATATTACACTAGTAATGCAGTATAGAAACCAGGGTTTAAATTCCACTAAAAATTTAATACATTGATATTTTTACAAAAAAATGAGACACTGTTTTCCTCAAGTTTTTAAAATTTCAAATCACTGTTATTTTTTATCTTATGATACTGTATTACACTTTAACACTTATAAACTTTTCACTAGAAAACTAAATTATCCTTGACTCTAAAAATTACAGGATTTTAGAGGATTTTGTGTTTCACAGTTCACAGTCACAAAACACTTGAAGTTTGAAATCTTTTTAGTTAGATTTTATATTCCAAATATCGAATATTTCGATCTCTATACGTTTGAAAAAAATCACTAGTCACATGAAACGAAGTTAATTCGAAATCCAAAGATGTAAAATTTTAGAATTCAAAGATTCTATAAAACATCAAATTCGGTCCTAGATCCAGATCCTATTCAATCCAATTGAATGACAAAAACCCAAAAGAGGTGAGATACAGCCGAACAAACGACAATAGAGAGTAAGCTAGTACACACACACTGTTCACACAAATGAGCGGGTAGATAGAGAGAAAAACAGACCAGGTCTCTGCACGAGAGCTGAAAACACACTGACAAGAAGGATAGTAAATCTATACACCACAGTGCACTATACAGTCCACATTCTATGCATTCTACACACACAGACGCTCTTCACTCTTCACGGATCTTTCCTTCCCGTTCTCTCTTGCTCCTGTTTCTTTCCCTACTACTACACTATACTACGTACAATGTACAATGTACAGTGCACAGTGCACAACTACCGAAAAGTTGTACGCTTGACTTTGTTTGTATGTGTGTATATCTTCCAGGGTCTTTATACATTTGTGCTCTATACTCTCCATACCCATTTGTGCATTTGCATCCTTCTCAAGTGACTTATGTATTTTTGTTTATAAACGTATTTGTTGTAAAATATAGTGAATGTTTCTGCACTTTATGCATAGTTATATGCATTATTACATATTATATATTTATATAATTTATATTTTATAATATGCAGTTACATTTTATACAGCTGAACTAGTTTTCTTGCACTTTTCTACTAAAAAAACGTTTTTTATTAAAAGTATGAGAAATAATAAAAAATGAAAAGTGAGTAAAGATTATGTTATTGCTATATAATACATGAAATATTAACTGTATAAATATTTCATTCAAATTCAAAATTCAAACGATATTTATATAATATGCAATACAGTATACAATATTATAATACATGACCCATTATGTATGAAATAGTTTTTACAGAGACA
>JABASP010001472.1:0-28987 GCA_019776565.1 Sminthurinus signatus | reverse complement strand
AAAGTGAGTTCACAAACATTGTTCCCCATGCTCTAAAGTACCTCTGTACCAAATTTGAGCCAATTCTGACTGCGCGGGAATTTTCCTTTATTTGCGTGCGATGTCCTTTTAAAAGGGATTAAATTTTGAGGCCAAAAGTCAAAAATCCCTTTGTTTGCCTGCGGTGTCCTATATAAATTTATCCATTTTTACTGCACAAAAAAGGTTAAAATTATGTAATTAATAATTAAAATGATGAAGAGGTCTATTTTTCGATACGTCAAAAATTAGAAGAAAACTGTCAATGGTATGCATTAAAATGAAGAATAAAGTTAAATGTCATGTTCTTTAAAACCACACGCATATTATATTCATATTTATTTATTTTTTTGCTTTTTACAAGGAAATAGATACAACAACAACAAAAAAAAAACAAATCAAAAAAATTCATCAAAACAAACAAAAAAATACTATCAAACTGCCACAAATGTCCCACTAAAAATATTAACCAGTATTTATATAGGTGAAATTCCTCTTCCTTTTTCACAACAATAAAATATATTTAGTTAAAAACCCCTCAGAAAAAAAATGATTAGTTTGTCATATAATAATAATAATAATAATAAAAGTATGTATAATAATCATTGACATAATATATTTGTAATCTTTGATGAGTAAATCCTCCACTCAAAATCGAAGTAGTATAATAATATTTGAAATCTTCATAAACTTTTAGTAAACTTACACACTGCAAAAAAAACACTCGTTTTACTGAAAACATAACAAAAAAAAGAGTCTACAATAAAAACAAAACAAAGTGGACTTTTAACTACAGCTAATAATATTTTCAACCGAGTGGAGGATTTACAAATCAAAAAGAGTACAATATATTATACAACAATATGTAAATATACATGGCTATATTTAAATGAGTTATAAGTAGTAGTGGTAATTTTTTTATATTATAAATTTACTAATATCTAATATTATGTTTTATCTTAGTCTCGTTAATGGTTGTTTTTTGTTGCAACAGTGTTGTCCGTATTAATATATAATCATAATAATAATAATAATAACAATATGTACAATAGTAGTAATAATTATAGTAATGATATTTTACATTTTATAATGGTAGTTATAAGTAACATGGGTTTCTCACATTTTTTTTCTTTTTGTATTAAACTAATCTCTAATATTTCTAGGTTCTAGGCATATGTAAATACGAATTTATGTTTTAGGTTGTATTTAGTGTACTTTTTATCTCGATTCCTGATTCCTGATATATTGTAAATTGTAAGTAATCTCGTAAGTAATCGTAATCGTAATCAAAAATCATATTATTATTATTCTTATTATTTTTCCTTTCACATCCACTCCTTTTTCTCTCTCTTTTTTCTCTATTAAACTTTCACTCTTATTCACTTTCACTAGCAGTCTACAAAAGTTTCACAATAATTATTATTATTATTTTTTTATAATATGTATGGATTTTTTTTGGTTTGGTTTGGTTTAGTTGCCATGATATTTGATAATATTTTGATACATTATACGTATACACATTTACATTTACACTTTGTGATATATTATGCAATTTGTATATATTGTATATATGTATACTGAAATATGTATGGATTTCATTCATGATATTTGATATTATTTGATTATTATTTCTGGCTTCTCTGGTGATTTCCAGGATCATCTTCATCTTCATCATCAGTAATTTCACGTACGAGATGTCCAACTGTTTTAGTGAAAAAAATTCAATTATTTAAAATTTAAAATTTAAAATTTCATTTAGCTTTTTTATTTTTTTATTTAGATCTTTAATTGAGTAGTATTTTTACTTTTAATTATTAGCTTTTTTTTTTCATTTTACGCACCTGCTTTTCCTACATCGGATGCCCTATTTAATAAATCCTCGACAGTCTGATGTTGAAATGGATTTGAAGGGTGTTGTTGTTGTTGGTGATGAGAAGGAGGTCCGGGTTGATTAGTTTTTGTATAAGTGGGTGGACTACTTCTAACGGGATGATTTTCAGGATCTAATTCTACTTTTTGTTCTGGAGGATACGAATACTGTAAATTGTTTTTCTCTGTAAAAGTGAAATGAAAAAGAAAAAATAAGAAATTTTACACACAAGTTGATAAAAATAATTCTTTATAATGTCATATTTAATATTTATATTATTTATCACTTCTTTATAGTATTTTGTGTAATTTTTTACCATGGAGTTGATTATTGGATTTATTATTCACTGGATTAATATCCAATTCGGAAGCCACAACAGATTTACTCTGCAGAGTTCCAGTACGATTTTCCGATTTATTTGGTTCATCAAGTAATTGCCTTAACCTAGAGAATTTCACAAGAGATAAATAATAATTAAGTAATCTCGACATCTTGAAATATTGTATATTTTACTACTTTCATTATTAAATTAATTATTTCAGTATTCTTTTACCTATGGAGTTGTCCTTCGAGCTGTCGATTATGATCCTCTAGAATCTGCATACGAGCCTCTAATCTTCCCTTGTGAACTCTCAAGAGTCGAGCCTCATTTAGAATATTGTTATTTTCAATATTATTTATGATATTGCTACTGCTCCCTGTACCAACAACTCCTGAATTTGTGGATTTCTTCATTAGCCTTGAATATCTAAAAAGAATAAAAAAATAGACAATGAAGATTAAACAATGCATTAAAATATTTAATTTCAATGGATAAAATATGACAGTAATAAGAAAATACTTACTCTTGTTGCAGAGAATTATTTTCCTGCTCCCTGTAAAAGATAAAAAGACAAAAGATATTTACATGAAATTAGAGTAAAATTCATACTAAATTCATTTAACATGAAACATGAAGTATAAAAATTAAAAAGTATATTTAAACGTACAAAGACTTGATAACAGCTTCCAGTTGTATCGAATGATCTGCATCAATAGAGCTTAAAACTTGGATAGGACTTCTTGGAATAGTTGTGCAGGGTTTGGAAAGAGATTGACAGTAGGCGGCAATTAATTGATGTTCATCATCCGACTCGGGTGTTTGTTGATGTTGAAGATGAAGGGTACGATTATTATTCAATTGGATTTCAGCCTCTGGCATTTGGTTTGATCGGATTTGATTTTGACTTTGACTGGAAGGTTGAAGGAGGTTGTCAATAAGACGATGACTACTGAAGGGTTCAGGTGAGAGCGAGTGCTGCGGTGAGTGTGAGGGACTTTCAAACGTATCTCCTTCTAAAAGTGACTGAACGGGGAGGTAACCCAACTTTCTCGACTTTTCCAATCGTCTCTTTGACTTGAACCGGTTCTTGAGGGCACGAGTGAAATCTCGCACATCTTCACCGCTCGTCGACTGTACAATAAAATAATTAAAAAATGAAGAAACTTTATTATAAACACTACAAATCAAAAGCTATTTACTTTTTACTTTTTATCCCTTTTCTCTTTTACGAGTAATAATAATAAAAATAATTTTGTAATTCTTACGGGAATCGCGTATTCTTGCATGGGGTGATTGAGTTTATGCGCTTTGGATTTCTTGCCGGAAAAGAAGCACTTTTGACACATGTCAAAATTAAAACACTTTAAACATCGGTATCTAAAAATAAAAGAAATAAAACATTTTCACATTATTATTTAAAATGCTTTAGTATTTAAATTTTCTTCTATCTAAAAATTAAACTATAGTTAATTTTTATCCATGACTCACCTCAATCCAACAATCGGGACGAGTTTACACACATTACATTTCGCATTGTGAGACTGTCCCTCTGAAGCTGCGACTCGGTGAAGAACCTATTTAATTTAAAATAAATACAAGCTTTTATTAGAATACTCATGTATCACTGAATTTATAATTTATGCTTTTTCAAAATTAAAATGTAATTAATAATTAATAATTAGTAATTTATTTACCGGTAGCCACACAATCGACTGGGGTTCTTGTTTCGTCCATTCAATAAATTGTTGTAGCCTCAAATTTTCTCCTGCTGCACAGCGGTCAAAACAGGAACGGACCGATGGCTCTATATTACTTCCTCCAAATGAAGCAATCTCCCCCAAAACCCGTGGAATCTGCATACAATCATGAAGGAGTAGTCCTAATTTCCGTTGATCCACAGTTTTATTCACATCCGCAATTAAATGGTATAAATCTACAAAGAAAATAATAATAATAATTAATAATTGTTTTATTACATTTTCACACCTTTATGATTTTAAATTCCCTTTTCAAAACAAGGTTAAAATTATAACATTTTACAGCATTTATTTTATTTTTTTATTCGGTACTCACATTTGAATTTTTCTTCCATGGATCCTTTACATAAAAGAACGAGTCCAGTTTTAAAACTGAGGTTTCTGACTGTCCCCGTCCTCCTCTCATCATACACGTTGAGGATCCAATTTAATGTCATATCGGTAATGTAGGAACAGGATTCGGAATTCATGTGTAGTGTTTGTATAGTAAAAGTCATATCTTGACAATCCAACAGTCGATCATTCGTCCCTCTCAATCCCAGAGTTTCAAAGGTGGACATTAATTTTGATAATGAGATGCGATCCACTGGAATTAAAAAAAAAAGAAGAAATTCCAACATACATTAACATTAAATAAATAATACTTGAAAATAATAAATAATAGTAAAAATAAGTAAGTTCTGCAAAAGATAAAATGAAGAATGAAAATGCTTACATTGTAAATGTTTTTGAATGGCTCTGAGTTTGAGTGCAGTTCTGTAGGCAGAGAATCGGATGATGTTGAGGTCGGTGAGTTGACTGATGACTTGGGTGAAGGAGGGGTGATCCCAAGTGGTGGTCTCTGTACTGTGATTTACGTAATAAGGCACTCCATTGTGCACGTGGAGTTTCTCCCAGGGAAATTGAATGTAGTCGGTCGTGAGGAGGGGGACTGGGCTGTCCTGTACCAGTAAATGAAGTCTTGTGTTCAGGTCGGTGAGTCTGGGGGGCTCTTTCGGGAGTTCTAGGGATTTGAAACGAGTGTTCAGGTCCTGAATTGCTTTATTTGTGCTGCTCATGTGTTCACGGAATGTCTTTATTGTAATCAAACAAACAAACAAAACATTATTAATTTATATTTATTTTTATGTTCAATATTATTCATAATTATTTATAATTTACAGGAAAATCTTTCGAGATAAATCTTTCCATAAATTGTACCTTGAGTTGATCCAGAATGGTTGATTTGTCAGCAGCGGCTGTGATTGTAGGCCACCGGGATTTTATAGCTAAGAGTGAGAAAATCATTTCATTTTATTATTTACATATTTTGGACATTGGACATGAAACATACACAAGTATTTTGAATTTTAAATAATTTTACTAATATCTTTTCATTTATTTACCTTCTGCAGTTGCAAGTCGTGCACTACAATCATCCAATTCTTCGTTCCACCGCTTCATGGCCTACATAAATCAACAGACAAAGTAAAAAAAACAATCATTTAATTTACATCCATTTTTTTCTGTTCCAGTTTTTCTTCTCATGCTTAATTATGATAAACACTAAACAGTAAACAGTCGAGACAAAACTCATAATACACAATTTATTCATGAGAATGTAGATTGTAAATCATGAAACTAAAAAAAGTTGAACTATCTGTTTCATTTACAATTCAAGAAATGGGAAATGGGAACGTAGAAGAAAAAAGAAAAAGAGTTGAGACATCATTAGCATAATAATGATGTAACAATTTTACAACTTGAGCATAAAAAGAATAAAGAACGTGAGCATTTGTATTTTGTATATTTGTATTTGTACAGAGGTGCGTGTACAATTAAATAAAAGAAAAGGTAATAAAAATTAAAAATGATTGAGTGTAAAGAGTAAAGAGTAAGTAAAGAGTAAAAAGAATAATAATTATTTACACTTACGTGTAACGAGTCTTGAAGTGTAATCATGAGATGATTGGCTTTTGAAAGGAGGATATTCCAACTTTCATCCAGTCTCTCAATTTCACGTGCAATCGCCTGCTGCTGATCTTTATCGTCGGATTTTGGACCTAAAACAGAAGGGAAAAATTAAAATATTTTATTGTACAAATTGAACGCCGATTGAAATATTTTCAAGTATAATACATCACTTTCACTTAGAGATTTGTGTTCTGGAACCTGTTCCAAGTAAAAAAAGGTATAATAATTCAATTCAACTCACCATATTGTTGCTGTCTAATCGCAGACTCAATAACAGGTCGTTTAATCTCCAGATCCTGAGGAAATCACAATTATCATGAAATTAGTACAAGTTTTGAAACAGGAATAACATCAAATATCAAAAATATAGGGAAAAATTATAAAAATGACAGGAATTTACTCACTTCAAGGAAATTTTCTAATCCATTCTGTAATACAGAAAAAAAAATGAACACCATGATTAAAAATACGAATATAAATAATGCTTTTATCAATTTTTAGTGATAGAAAATTTAAAAGTAAAATAAAAGAGAAAATAGGAATAAAATGCTTACAATTTGTGCTTCGACTCCATGGATATCATCTCTAACGTTGATATGTGGAAGTTGGGCTTCTTTTCTAATTACCCATTCGGTCAACTCTCGGAGTGAGTCTCGTAGAGCAATGGAAGAGTCTATAGTTTTGTACGCTTGTGGTAAGTGATGACCAATCGAAGTCGTCACCTTTGACCTATCATTTTACAAAGCAACATTATTATTACTTGATACAGGAAATACAGGAAAAAGTAAAGCTCTTTTATAAATTTTTTTAAACAATGTTTAGAAAAGCGTATTTATTTGATGACAATCGTACTTGTACCTAATTGCAAGAACCCGATTACGAAGTGAATTCCAACGTTGTTTCGTCTCGTCCGATGTCCTGTCGTCCAATGTCATACTAGTCAGTTCTCCCTCCAAGTCCTAAAAATCATAGTAAAAAAATCCATCATTTTTCATTCATTTTATAACAACAACAAGAAGCTTTTAAAAATTAAACACATTTCATCTTTCATCATAATCAACTTTTCTTTTTTTGTAGGTGCTCGATATTCGACACTTTTATTCAAATTCCTCTTTATTTAAAAGACTAAATTTAACGTTCAACAGTTTGTTTTTCTGTTGTATCACCAATTATTATCAATAAAGCTACAGTCTAAATTGTTCATATGAATAATAGTAGAAGACATGAAATATAGAAACGGAAAGTGGTTTATAGTTTATTATACAATTTCCAAAGGAACCTTTTGCATTTGTGAAAGTACGCGGTAGAGTTTCAAGAGGATGAGTCGAAAGAGGGAAACGGTGGATCGTTTCCTGGGTGGTTTTCGTGGGAAATAAAATGGTGAGGAGGATGAGGATGGTGTCGGTGATGATTCTCGAGGGATCCCAATTCTATTACTCTCAACTCTTCTCCTTCTTCTCCACAACTCTTCTCGTTCTCTTCTTGTAGCACCAATTCCGATTCCGACTCCAATTCCAGTTGTAGCTTCTTCCGTTGTTCTCCTCCACCTCCTTTCACCATCAAAGTCAAAGTCAACATCATCCTCATCCTCGTCGAAGAAAGGGAAGGATTCGTCGTCATATGGATAATATTGAAGTTCCGGCTCTTCTTCCTCCTCCTCCTCTTGAATTCGTGTCTGTATTTGTGTTTGTACTTGTAGTTCTTGGTCATCTTGAGCTGTAGTTCTACTTGTAGTTGGCGGTGGTTGGTAGGAAATGGATGGATGAATACATTTGAAATTGAGCACACTCAAATAGATTTGTCGGGTGACTAGGAGGAGTGTGGCTTCATAGTAGACGGACCTCGTCCCATGCCCAATGTAGTAATCACGTAATTCCTGTGGAATCCTTCTTCTCGCTGAACGAGCATTCCCATTCTCATTCCCGTTCCCATTCCCATTATTCCCATTCCGAACATCTGCTTGACCTTCTATGATTAATCGATCTTCGATGACACGGAGACTCCAAATGAAAAAAAGTAATTTCTTTTTTTACTACTACCTTTTTTAATAGCTAAATTTAAATCTCTTCTAACTTCTTATTTATATGACTATCAAAAATATCAGTAACAATAATAATTATTATTAGTAAAATACTATTTATTTTTATTTAATTAATTAAGTACAGTGCTGATCGTATTTATATTTTACTTCTTTCTCTGGTTCTAAATTAGTGGAACAAGTTGCGTATATTTTAGTATTTTAGTATTCTAATAGCGATAATTGTAATGGCAATGGAGAGCTCCTCCTTAATCCTACTCCTAATGACTTGGACAATGAGTACAACAACAAGGATAACAATAATGAGATTAACCGTAAGAATGAGAAGGAACAACAACAACAACAACGAAAGGAAAAGAGATATTTGTCAAACAACTTCAAGAGCTTTTCCCTCACTACGGATTGAAATTGTAAGTGTAAATATGAAAAGGAAAATGAAAAGGACTGCTGCAAATATAAACGTGAATGTAAATGTAACTGTGACTTTGAATGTGAATGTGAATGTAAATAGGCTCCTGGTCTTATGGTTATTTGTGATTGGGAATTCCCTATTTGCATTGTTGTTCCAATATTTATTTTTCTCCTCTGTTTATTTTCCTTTACGCTTAATCTGTGTATTTTACTATGTCTATTTTATGTACACATTACACATTACACATTACACACGCACCAAACATCAAATATCAAATACACACATTTACAAACTCGGACGTAACAAAGATTCTTTTTCTTTTTTCTACTCGTTACTCGTCTCCTTTGAAAATTCCTCTCACACCTTTTAAATGCGTAATGTGGCGTTTACAACTAAAATATAAACTATCAATTCAAACTATGACCTCTTTTTGTCTTTTGTTTTTTTGGAAATTTTATCAAGGGGTTTTGGTAAATTTAAAGTAATTAAATTAATTTGACACTGGTTTAGCATTCAGATTTCTAATGACATAATAAATGTCCCTCTTTCTCTTGTGTCTCGTTTCTCGTTTAGTTTTAATTTGACAGACAAACACAAGTTGAATAAAACTTGTGGGGTTTCTGTTTCTAGTTTCTCTTGTACTTTGAGCTTTGAGCTTTGATTCAATATTCAATTTGTGTCAAATGTCAAATGGTAAGTGAGCGTGAAGAGAACAGGAGGTTCATCGGCATTGGCTTTGGCTTTGACTTTGGCATCCGCTTTAACTTTTGACTTTAGACTTTGGGATAAATAAACATTCATAGCCTGAGGACTCTGGATCTTTGGATCTCTGGATGGATTTTGAACAGAATTTGACGTTGATTTTATTTCCAACTTTGACTCATGTATCCACTTCCAATGTCTAGTTTCTAGATTCTAGTGTCTGCGTGCATGCATCTGCTCTCTGAACTTTTTAACCTTTGTTGTAATCTACGGGCATTTGCATAATAATAATAATAGTAATGCACATAGACACATTCTCTCTTTTTCCCTCACACAGACACAAGACACAGACACCACACACAAATGTTCAGTGTTCAGTGCACACTGTACACACACGTCAATCTCTATTCCGACTTTCCAATGGTTAATGGTTATCAGGAAGAATAGGAACACAAATGGAGAATACGAATGAAGAATGAAGAGTGGAGAACACAGAAAACTAAAATAAATGTTGTGAGATTGAATGTGTAAATAATTGAACAAGCTGCCGACTGTCGAAATTCCAAGTCCTGTCAACTGTCTCAATTCTCAATTCTCAAACTCAAACTCAAACTCAAACTGACTCGAGTCTCATGTCAAGTTTCAACTTGTGACTGGAGACTGGAGACTTGATGGTTGATATCTGTAGCAGCACAGTTGCAACTTGGACTTCCGTCTTCCCTTCTCTTGTCTTTTCTTATCTTCCGCTCTCTCTCTTCTGTTTTCTTGTTTCTTTTGTTCTTGTTTTCCTTCTTGTTCTTGTTCCAGTGGCAGTAGGAAAAGTAAAAGCAACAAGGACAGGAGCAGCCAGCCTGTCACACTTCTCAAATTCCTCTATTAACTTTTAACTCCTCACTATTTTCTTTTCCTTGTTGTTTCTTGTTATTATCATTCCTCTTCTTCTTCTTGCTCTTTGCTCTTGTTTTACAATTCACAACATTCAACATTCAGCACACAAACACAGAAACAGAAACAGAAACAGTTTCAATTTAAATATCTCACACACTAAACACCAAATTACACTAACAAACACTGTTCATGATGATAATTGTAGTATTCTTCCTTCTTCAGTCTTGATTCTTCATTCTTCATACGACTTGTTCAATTCCAATTTCCAACTCCTTCATCATCACAAACACCATTCACAATGCAGAATCCACAAGTCACCATTTACATTCTTGAGATTTCCAGATGAACCTCAAATCTCAAATCTCCAACCTCCACTTGGAAATTAAATTTCATTTGACTTGAGACTTGAGACTTGAGAGCTTCAAATCTTCCACCTCGATCTCAATCTTCAACTGACGTGTACACACTGAAATTATTATTATTATTATTTTGTTGATCTAGCATTTGACGTTTTGAACTTTAATTTGCACATTCAAATTCCACAGCTTCAGCTACGCTCACACTTTAATTTTACACACTGAACAGTAAACAGTCGGCATCCACAATCCACAGGAATAAATGTAAAATATACTTGCACATGTACTTGTAAAATGTAAATCGGCAGACGATTCAAAATTGAAATTTCCAATTCAAATTCAACTTGAATGCGTGAGCTAATAATAATAATGATTTAAGCTCCTGTGGAATTTATTACTCGTGTTTTATTTCCGCGTATTTATTTATTTGATTTGCTGGTTGCTGTTTCATATTTCACATGTAATTTATACGTAATATATTCACATCACTTCACTTCACTGGCTTTGATTTGCACACACAACACACAAAACACAACAATACCACTGACAATACGTCATTCATATTTCTCATTTATTATTTATTATTTATGCTCTTTGTGATTTGTGATTTTGGATGGGATTAGAATTTAAAATTACCTAGTCAAAAGTTCAAAGTCCAAACTACAAACTACAATACAATAATAAAAAGTAAAAAGTGCACACTGCACACACTGCACGCTCATAAACAAAAACACGAGGACGAGGAGCAGATGTATCTTGTCGAATGAGGTAGGAGAGCAGAATGTGAATGAATATCAGTATCAGGGATCGGAATCAGCATCACAGTCAAAGCAAAATTCAAATCCAATGTGAAGATCACATGCCACAGCACAATACAATATTATACAATAGAATTCATAATACACAATGCACGAGGACGAGGACGAGGCGATGTGGCGATGAGGAGGAGGAAGACGAAATGGAGAGAGAGTCAAAGTCAAAATAGTTCAACAGGAAGAAGTGGAAGATGAAAATGAAAATGAAGATGAAGAAGCCGTAGTAAACAGTGAACAGTCAAAGTGACGACGAATGAGTCTGTTTGTACTCTTTACTCTGCAGTCTGTATATCTTATTATTATTATTATTATTATTATTATTGTTGTTGATGTTAATGTTTCTTCTCCTTTTTTTTCCTCGTCTTTTAAATCCACTAAATTCAAATCCAAAGTCAACGTCAAAGCCACAACAACAACACAAAACAAGAGCACAACAAGAGCAACAGAAACCACAAGATTCAAGATGGGAAGAGAGACGAAGACGAAGACGGAGAGTAGAAAAGCCGAAGAAGAGGAGCACATGTAACATGTAGATTGTAGACTGTAGAATTTGGACAGTCAACTCGACTTAACTCACTCGGTTCAGCTCAGTTCAGTTCAATTCAGTCAAGCCAAAAACCAAAAGACTCTGAAACTCGAAAGAGTCCAAAGACTGCAAGACTTGAAGGTATTGTTTTGTGTTTGGGCGTGGTGAAGGGATGAAAACATACCAACAACATTGACAACATACCAAAAACCTACTGGGATATATTTGATATTTTACATACATAAATAAATGCGTGCATACTGGATGCAAGTCCACCGTACGCTTTACTCTTTACCTACTACCTATTTCTACTTTCTACTACTTGATCACTCTCAGCTGAATCCCATGTAAAATACTAGGAAAATACCTAAAGTGTGTAGACTGTAGACTGTACGGCCCATACGTAGAAAAATATACATAGAAACTGCACATATGCATCTCCATCCATTGATATATTATATGCAACACTCCTCTCTCTCTCTCTCTTTCTCTCTCTTCGTCTGTCCGTGTGTATTCTATACTTGGAAGAATTTGAATTCAAAAATGTAATGTATGAAAGAAACACACACACAAACAGATCACATACGGCTTTGGTGTTGGTTCTGGTCTGGTTTAGCTTTGGCTTTAGCTTTACCTTTTGCCTTAGCTTTAACTTATATGGAATTCTCTCTCTCTCTCTCTGCTTTACATTTTATATTTCCAGCTTGAGCTGGATCTCGAGTCTCGAGCTTTAGCTCAGTTTAAGTTGGCTTGAAGGCAACCCCCAATCCAAATCCCATGTACAATGTACAATTTACCAGTGCCAGTCCCAGAGTCTACATTTTACGTTCTACGTTCTACGTTGTGTAGAGTGTACAATGTAATATTATATGATACAAAAGGACCATTAGACGGGAATAGGTACTCAGGCAAAGCCTCACAGCTCACTAACTAACTACACATTACACATATTTTACATGTCATATGCATAATGCATACAGAGTACAGAATACAGAATATTACAGAGATCCAAAGATACAGGTCGTACTTATACTTACAGCGTGACCGTATCTATCCACAATCCACAATCCACAGAAACAAGCACAGACAAACACAGCTTTGAATTTCAAATCTCCTCTGCCTTCTCTTTACTCTCGTCTCTTTACTCTGGTCTGGTCTCTGGCTAAACTGCATAATATTCAACAGCGAGCAGAGGGAAAAGTGTGTAGAAAAAGAGCGAGAATAGATGGATATTATTACACGGACAAGTCATTTTAGTCGTGCCGTACTCAACAAGAAGAATACTCTGTTCGTGTCTAGAGTCTAGAGTCTAGAGTCTCGAGTGTAGAATCTAGAATCTAGAATCCAGAGTTCAAGTTTGTTCCATAGTTCACCAACACATATTCATGATTCATGTAGAACTTAGAGTAAAGAGTGTAGAGTACAGACACAGATATCCATTTGCACTCTCTGGTTTGGTTTTTACTTGGTTCGTTGGCTGTTGGTTTGGTTTGCTTTGGTTGGTGTAGAATTCTGGGCCGTCAGCATTTATGGATCAGACCATTCGCCAACCATTCGCTACTTTGCTACTTTGCTACTTTTTCAACCAGAAATATATGTTATTATTACGATATTTTGTACAATATTTCTCATGTTCTCATGAGCTCATGTGAAGAGTGTAGATTATAGAAAAAATTGAACATTGAACATTATACAGTGCATATTTTATGTAATATTTTGTAGGATATTTTATACATTGTATTTTATATTTTATATGTCCAAATCCAACTCCAACTCCACGTCCAAATCACATGTACTCAGAATTCAGAATCGTAGTCATGAGTGTCGTCTCTCCTTTCGTTTCGTCGTGTCTCTTTTCCAATCCTCTTCTTTCTTTTTTTCATAATCATGTTTCATGTCTTGTTAGTTAGTTTTACATTTTACATTTTTCCATTTTACATTTTACAATTTACAATCCTCTTCCTTCCTCCTTTTTTTCCCTTCCCTTCCTTCCTGAATCCTCAGTCCTCAGTGTAATATATTATGTGTAATGTGTAATGTGATGTAAAAATTTGGGCTTGTTCTTTCTCATCTTCTTTTTCTTCTTGTGTTTTTGTTCTTACTCACTCCCGCACATAGCACATTGCACATGAAACATAACCCATAAAACTAACTATGAAAGATTCTTGTTCAATTTTCAATGTTCCATTCAATCTTCAATCTTGTCCTTTTTGTGACCATGTTGTTGATGTAGAATCATGATGATCATGATGATGGGAATGACGAGTCCATGTTACGAGAAAAAGAAGGAGAAGCCTTGTCTTCATTCTCGAGTCTCAAAATTCTGAATGGATTAGATATTTCAAGTTGAATGCTGAATGTACAAGGGAAAAAAAGTTTGTACAAACTACAAAGTATAAACTTGATGCACATTCATGTACAATGTACAGTGTACTTTAAAAGAAAAATTATGCATAATATAGATTTCTCATTTTCTATTTTGTATCGTACATACTGGAGCATTTCATATGATTTTATTTTTACATTTTTACTCAACCAAACTCTTGTTTTTTACTCACTCATCTTTTCTCTTTTCTCTGTTCCTGCAGACTTTCAGACTACGAGCACAACAACATACTACGAATTCTTTTTACTTCCTCTTCCTACATTCAAAAGATACGAAATACTTGTTTGGAGTTTGGAGTTTGTAGCTGGAAGTCTGGAGTCTGGAGTAATCGTGGATCGTAGTTGTAGTAGTAGCAAAATGTACATTGTACATTGAAAAACTACTAATATGCTGTTGAGGTTCAACTTTGAGCTCAATAGTTGAGTTGAGTTGAGTCGAGTTGAGTTGAGAGTTGAATCAAACTAAGCTGAGCTAAGCTGTCTTGAGTCTTGAGACTTGAGCTTGAGTATTGAGTGAGCAAAAGTGTTGATGATGTTTAAACTGATAAGGATAATACAAGCGAAGAGTAAAGAGTGGAGAAGAGAACGCAACGTTGTATTTTGTATTTTGTATTTTGAGTTTAGTGTTTAGTATTGGACTTGGACATATATGGCTCAAGTTTGTTTGTTTTTTCTCCTGCTGCTGTGTGTTGTGTGTCTAATGTCTAATGTTGTATCACATCATTCACATGCTCCGATGCACAGTATTCAGTCTTCTTAATATTTATCATGCACCCAGCATCGTGTATCATATATCATCTTATTGGTAAAAACATGGAGGAGCAGCACGAGAAAATCCTCATGTAGATTTCAAAATGTAAACTGCAGAACTATAGTAGACTGTAGACAGTTTGGTGTGGATTTGGATTTTGGATTTGGAAATTGAGAAGAGAAAGGAATACCAAAAGGAATACTGATGCTGATGTGTCAGCATTAAAATAATAATAATAATAATAATACTTCTTGGAGTTCTTCCTTCTCCTTCTCCGAATTTATATTATAGATTTATGTACATACTAAACATCACAGTTTACAGTTTAAAGATTACAGACTCCAGACCAACAGCAACAACTAACAACTCACAAACAAGAGCAACTAACACCAAACACCAAACACCAATCTCCAATCTCCATAATAAAAGCGGAATAATACGTATAAAAGTAGACGTCGGACGTCGGACTCGGATCTTCACCGTCATCTCACAAACACCGTCAACCCTCAACCGTCAACATCATGACCATAATCTTATAAAAATAATCATAATAATAATAATAATAATCGCCTTCTTCTTCTTCTTCTTTTACTTCTTCTTCATCATCAGCACGTAGATTATCATCATAAATGTAGATTGTAGATTGTGCTCTGTGCATTGTAATAAAAGCCGAAGCCAAAGCCGAAGACGATAAAGATGTAGATAAAGAACATAGAACATACATAATAAAAATGTACATGTAGTCAAAACTCATCAACCTCACATTTAGAAGCTAGAATCCAGAATCTAGATTCTATACAGATATTCCTTTTTGCTTCTTACTATGGCATTTCATAACACAATAAATGTATGATGTAGATGAGAATAAGAAACCCGATTAAATTTCATACCAGGGAGCAAAACAAAATGGAACAGCCTTGAATACAAATTCACAACACAATCCAATCCAAAATCCAATCGAGTGGATGGAAAATGAATATGTTCATAAATAATACACGAGTTGATTGTCCATTAGAATTATAATTTGTAGGTATAAACTAAAAACGTGTTGTTGAGAAATTGCTATATTATTATTCTTATTATTACTATTATGCTAATGGCGATATAATAATCATTTTTATTACCATATCCTATCGAGCACCTAATTCATACTTCATACTTGATACTCACTTTTGTTTTTGTTTTTGTCTACCGTCTACTGGTATTGTCTACTGTTATTTAGATGCACCCATGTTTTTTTTCTACCACATGGAAAATGGAGAATACAAAATAAAATCAGAATCAGAATCAGAGGATGAGAAAGAGTGTACAAACCTGAACAACTTCATAACTGAGGGCTGTGGCTTTCTCCGCTCTCGCCAACTTCCATGACACTCGCATGAGCTGGACTTCCAGGATGGCGGCATTCAACTTGGAAACATCCTCACCACTGTACTTGACAATAAGGTTATTTGATAGGGTTAAAAAGTCGGAGACTTTTGATAGATATGGTTCTAAACTCTGTTGAGGGTCGTCCGGTTTCAGTGGTTCATTTCCCTGCAAGAAAAATATAAAATCAACATTTTCTCATTTTTGATGTCTTTTATTTTCATTTTTTTCGTGTCCTTTTTCCTTTTTTCTATTACAGAACAATAATTATGCTATTATTGGTCAAAGATCACAAAAAGATAGAAATTACGAAGCTTTACAACTTTGCATCCGATTACACTTGAATTTCATCTAAGCGGCGTTCAAATCATTATAAAATCATTTGCATAAAAGGTAAAAGCTATGAATAATCTGTCACATAAATGTCTAATGTCATTCCAATTTCATTCCATGTCGTGCAATCTATTTAAAACTGTCTGTCTCTGGGATTTGTGCACCTGAATTTTCAGTTTGCCATTTGAAATTTGGCCTTGTGAAAAATTAAAAAGAAAAGAGAAAAGGGGTTGCACATTCTAAATTAATTATGGATTGACAATTCGTTCCAAGTTCCATTTTGAAAGTACAAAGTACACATGTGAATAAGAGGATTAACTTGTACCTGTTCTACTACTTTAATTTCCTTTTACCTTTTACATTTTACATTCTGCATTCTGTATTCTGTATGTCGTCAGCCACTTTGGTTTTTGGCTACATCCTACACTAAAACCTCTACAATCTACAGGCTATCGTAAGTACAAAATGTACAAAGTACGAAAATGGAAAAAGGAACAAAAGGTAAACAGTAAACAGTAAAATGAGATAACTAAAAGCCATTGTCGAAATCGAAATTCGAATTGGAAATATAAAAGGATTGGACAGAGGACAGCGGACAGACAGTAGATTAAAGTGTGTGTACTCCGTACTGTATAAAATGTACACTGCACATTGCATTTTAGATGGTAGAAAAGGAATGTGTGTGGATTGTAGATACAATGAATAAATAATCAAGAGTCTAGAATCAAGAGTGGATGTTGTAGATATATAAAAACACATGTATAATGTGGTGTGGACACACAGAAACAAACAAACAAAAGTCCACAAGAGAAAGAGAGAAAAGGAGAGCGGACGTACTTTGATATGTTCTAATTGACGGTTCCAGTTGATGGAGTCGTGGAGACATTCTTGAAGTTGAGACATTCGTGCACTCACCGCCTGATTTGTCTCTGTCCAATGATCCATGAGTCGGGTCACTATTCAATTTGTACAAAAAAAACAAGAAAATCCATTACATTTACCATTTACAATTTACAACATTACAACTTTTTTTTGTACATTGTACATTTTATACTTTAGATTTTAGATTTTTGATTCAAGATAGTGGAATTGATAACAACTTGAAATACTTGACTTTGAAAATAAAAGAAAAGAAAATATTATGTATAAATTGCACAAGACGAAATATCAAATAAAATCCTCAGCTCTCAAAGAAATAAGAAAAAAAGTTATCATATAAAAATAAATGAAAGCTTTACAAGTTGTCACTACTAAAAATTAAAAACAAAAAGGTCTCAGGTCAACTTTCAAAGTTCAATGTTCATTCATTCAATTTAAAAAAGGTCTATCATTAAATATTAAATATTTGATTCAAAAATCACAGAGAGGACGAGAGCAAACGAGACAGCGAAAGATAGAAGAAGGATAATTATAAACTATAATAAACAACAATCTTGAATCTTGAACTTCAGTTCCAATCCCAATTATTTAATTATGTATCATCATTAATCATAATAGAAATAATAGAAAAGAGCAACGAGGAAGAAGAATAACAAGATTCAAGAGAGTCAAGAGTCAAGATTCCATTGGATTGTGGATTGTCGAGTGTCAACGTACATTTTCCATAGAGCTGCGTCCTATTCTCAGCAGACTTGAGATGTTCAGCGGTGAGGAGAAGCTCATCCAGTTGTGGTCGTTTGAGTTCCAATTCACTCTGGACATTCTGTACAAACAAAACAAAACAGAAAACAGATGGATATAAAACCAGGCACACGGAGAATTAATACATTAAATATGCACATTATCCATACGTATAAAATACAAACTACACGCAGAATACTAGACAATTCTTGTACAAATACAAGGACAAGAACAAGTACAAGACAAATAGAAAAGACAAGTACACTTTGTACACTTGAACTTGTACAAATATCTACCAAATACAAAATACATGAAAAACTAACAAGTAGAAGAAGAAAAGGGCAAGAATGCTCAAACTGAAAAGACACTTGAACTTATAATTGCTTGATAAATTTTTTAATTGTGTCTGTGTCTTCACCTTTTATACTTGTCTTTTATTTCCTTCCTCTTCCTTCTACATTCTACATTCTAAATCCTACATTTTATATTCTGTATTCTGTGTTCTCTCATTTCTTTTCGTAGAGTAACTAGCCTTTGGAATTTAGAATCCTTCCTTATTTCTTATTTCTTATCTAAAAACCTCCAATTCTTAATACTTGGAAAAGACAAAACATTTCTACTTTGTATTTTGTACACGAGCACACAAAATGCATAATACATAATAATAATACTGGAAACTGGAGTACTGGAATGAATTTTGCATCCTACTATTACTTTTTCTCTTCATTGAGAACCAGAACTAGATTCAGACCAAGATCCAGATCCAAATCTTCCATCTACATGCACATACATAATATAGTGCATATTACATATTACATGATATTACATTATCATCTACTTTCTATTCTCTATTCTCTGTTCTTTAGTTTCTAATATCTGGTGGAAGACTAAAGAAGAAGAGGAGGAAGAAGAGGAAGAGAGAGAAATAGAGATAGAGAAAAGTATCATAGCAGCGGCATTTCTACTTTTACATACCTTTTGCTTCTCCAAAATATAGCGGCATTGATCCAAATCCCCGACACACACCGACTGCTGTTTCAGTTGTTTCAAACTCAACGTCATCTTGCTGGCCAACTATTTATTTTAGTAGACAAACAAAAAACAAACAAAAAATATTATTAATTATTGTTATAATTAGTAAAAAATATTATTATGATGATTATATTATGAATTATTGAAGATCAGTATTTTTCATCCAATTCGGAACTCGGAACAACCTTTTTTTGATATCTTTTGCTCAAAGTTCATATTAAAAATTAAAAAACAATAATAATATTTGATAATACATCTTTTTTTACAGAATGTGAAATACTTTTGAACTTTTTCACATTTAAATTGAATACAAATAATTATCAAACTGACATGACAAGTAAAGATTTCACTATTCACTATTTTCTTGTATAATATACTTTTGACAAATTAACTTTTAACTTTTAAACGAGGATTAAAACGAAGAAGAGAAAAGACAATGTCAAGTGTCAAAAAATTTTCAGTAGGAAAGCACATTTAGTAGAAAATTGTCACGTATTTATCACATCACTCACTATTTTGTTTTTCTTTTTACTTTGTTTTGAATTAAGGATTTTGAAAATAAACAGACTTTCACTTGTCACTTTGGAGTTTGGAGTTGACACTTAAATTGTTTTTCTTTTTCCCTCCTCACAAAACTACATAATAAAATAATATATGTTGAACCTGAACCCGAACCTGACACGCAAACGTAAATAAATAAATAAATACAGCTGTACATAATAATATTACATATTACATGTTCTATACTCTGTACAATATACATGTGCAATTTTATGCACTGCATAGTAAAAAAAAGATTGTTCCGATATCTGATAAATGATAAATAATAAAATACACATTACATATTTTATACACAGTACACGGGTTATAAAAAAAACAAACAAATATTAAATATTATACTTGAAATATTCTTGTACCTTTTATTATTAATGTTTGTTCTTTTGTTTGTTTTATTTTTTTACCTCGTCAACACGTTGATTTAAAACAGAATCCTGTTCTTCATTCTTGTCATTTTGTTGTTGTTTTCCGGATTGGATTTGTGGTTGTTTTTGTTGCGACGACTCCTCACTAGTTCCAATTCCGAATCCAATTCCCTGCTCTTTACCCTCTCCTCCTTTTCCCTTGACTTTGTCGGCACTACTGTCGCCCGATCCAAAAGTCCCGTCCCGATCAAGTACTAGTCGTTGATCTTCTCCTGGTACTTGCACTTGCCCGTGTACTTGTACTTGGACTTGATCTTGAGGATGAGGTTGAGGTTGAAGAGGAGACTGGAAAAATGATGATGAGGTTGATGTTGATGTTGTTAAGGATGCTGCTGGTTCTGTTGCGGAGGACAGTGATTCCTCTTTGAGTTTTTGAATCGGAATCGGATGTTTCCCCTCTTCCACCACCACCACATTCAAATCAACTTGGTTGTCCGGTTCGGGAGAAACATTTGCAAGTTTTGTGAATGAGGAGCGACGCGAACCTAAGTGTACGAATATTAAATAGAGGGAAAAGACGGGCATAAATTTCATACAAGTATCCAGTATATTCATCCATATTACATGCATATCTTACATACATAATAGATCCATCCATCCATTTCATATTAAACTAAAAGAGCCTAAATTCTACACTGTACATTGTAGAAAACATAAAGCATAAAACATAGTCGAGTTTAAGAGTAAAAGAGTAAGTAAGTGAGTGCACTTGCATACATGGAAATATCTATCTACAAAATACAAGGACTCTCTCACTCTCTCTCTCTCTCTCTCTCTCTCTCTCGCTCTAGCCGTCTGCTTTCTCTCATGGCAACTTCTTTTCTATCGATTTTCCGTGATCAATACCCGTATGTACATTTTACCCTCCACGTTTTACAAGCTACACTACAAGTGAGAGCGAAAGCTGTGTGCTGTGTGTGGAGTGAGCCTGAGAGTTAGAGCTAGTTGTAGTGGAGAGCATTTGTAGAAAATTACAGTAGTGTGCGTGTGTTTTTTGTAGGCAGGAGGCACAACCTCGACTCACTCTCTCTGACACTCGGTCCTCGGTTCTCCGTTCTCCGCTCTCTCTCTCTCTCTCTCTATTCGGTTCTTGGTTTTATCATTCTCCTTCTACCGCCAAGCCAAGCCAAACCAACTGCTTTAGCTTTAGCCAGCTAAAACAAAGTACTGGGAGCAGAGAGGAGAGAGTAAAAGAGTAAGAGAGCTCGACCCTCCACACTCCACACTCCACAATCTGCACTCTACAACATAACGACTACCGGCATTGGCATTGGTATTGGCACGGGCACAAGCACAAGCACTGGCTCTGAGTCTGGCTTTCAGCCTGGTGCCTGGTTTTCCTCTGATTCTAGTTCTGGCACTAGTACTGGCTTTGGCTCTCTCTTTCTCTCTCTTTTTCTTTTTCTTCTTCTTTAGTTCTCTCTATCTCAATCTCACTTTATTCCGATTGTCGGTTCTGATTCTCTCCAACAACTTTTTACTTTTTACCTCTTTCTTCCTTCTTCCTTCTTTCTTTCCTTGTGGGTTTCTTTCTCTTTCTCTTTTTCTATTTAGTGTAATATCTAAAACGAAATACCCTTCCCATTTCCCCAATTCCTAACACTTGCTAATACTTTATTCTTTATTCTTTGTACATTTCCTACACGAGTATTTCCTACATGAGTATTTTGTATCTATCTACAACTTGGAACAACTTACAACTTGCACAATCTACAATGTGCAGTGGGCATGTTACGTGTTAGACATTAGACATTTCTCCATTGAACATTGAACGTTGAGCATTGAACACTGAACATACATGTATTTGTGTGTGTGTGTGGTTTGGTGTGATGTGATGTTATGTAATGTGTGCGGTTTCTCTCCTTTTTCTACACATTTCTTTCTCTTTCTCTTTTACAACACAATACAAAATATCCACAGAGTACAGAGAGAGGAGTGCGGTGCATGGGAATTTGAGATTTGGAATGGAAAACATGTACGCTACACTTTGTACTTTGTACACTTTGTCCATTGTACACAGAAAAGGAAAATATATACAGAGATTTGCAGTAGGATCCGGATTCCGGATGGATTCAGAATTTGGAATTTAGATCCACAGAATCCAGAATCCAGAATAGGAAATGGTAAATGGTAAATTCAAAGGATGACTACTGTCAGTGTCAGTGTCAGTATTTTATTTTGAGCTTTGAGCTCTGAGCTCTGAGCCTTTGAGAATCCTCTATAAAGTCCGCACAATAGAAAATAGAAAATGAGGGAATTTATTCAGAAAATAGTAGCAGTAGTTGTGTGTAGTATTTTGTATTTTCAATCGTTTGATTGCATTTTGCATTTCATCTTGGTTTGGTTTTGGATTTGGGTTTTGGCTTTAGCTTTTGGTTTAGTTTCCTTTAATCTAGTTTAGAGCCTAAAATCTACATTGTGGATTCTGGACAGACTTTAGAGATTTTTCACCATAAAAAAAATACATGGTAATTATCTGTACAGCGAATGGAGAATGGAGAATGGACAATAGATAATGCAGATAATGGCTAATCTCCAAACTCCAAACTCAAATCTGTACTAAATACAAAATACTAAACAGAAAATACCACAACACAATACAAAACACAACCACTATAATCAATTCTTTCCATGTATTTTCTCTTTTCTCTCATTCCGCTTCGTTTGGCTTTTGCTTTTGTTGTTGTTGTTATTATCGTGGATTGTGGATTGTGGCTGTTGTGGTTGATTCAAAGTTCAAGTGTTCCGAATTCCTAATCCAATTTAATCAAACATATACTTTTGGATTGGTACATGAGATAAATTCTCCTGGTCATATTTGGAATTTTGTATTTGGAATTCCGAGTTCCGAGTTCTAATCATAAGTAGAGAATTCAACAAGAAATCTAGAATGCTAAAATGCTAGAATGAACAACTAATAATAATAATAATATAGACTGTAGACTATAGACCAAAAATAGGCGAAATATCGAAATAAAGATTGGAAAACATGGGATAATGACATGGATCAAACATAATAAAATAGTAATAAAATGGAGATTGGAGTTTGGATTTGAGGTCGAGTCATTAGTTGTACACTGTGTAATTAATTTAATTTAATGAGGGGTTATTGAAAATGTAATTATACTTTATACTACGATCCACAATCTAGGATAATAAAGTATTCGCCGAATACTACAGATATTCCCATTTAATTAGTCCCTTGAACTTTTTCATTCAATCCTACAAATTACAAATAGCAAATTCCAGTACGGCACAATTGAGCACTGACGACTGAGGACAGTCTAGTTTCTAGTTTCTAGTCTCAAGTACTACACACACATTTTTTTATTGTAGTCATTAACCTTTTCAAAGTGTCTAGAATCTAGAGTTTCAAGTTGTGAGGTTTTGCAACATGTCAACTTATTTTCCTTCATTACTCATCCTTCATCCTTCATTTTTCATTATTCATATGCTCTCCATTTAAAAGTTCAAAATCTTCTTGTTTTTGCAAATCCAAAAACCACAGAATGAACTTGCGAAAATTATCAGAAAAGTTCAAATCTCATAAAATGTCATAACGCATGAAGTGACACGATCTAATAAGTTTTGAGTTTTTAGTTTGGAGTTTTTGAGGTTTGAGTGCGAGGGAAATCAAATCAAAAACTATTATAATAAAACAGACTTTTGTCGCTCTACGTCTCACAAGTCACAAGTCACATCATTTCAAACTCAAGCTCAAAACACTCACAAAATAATTATGACGTGTAGATTAAGATTAGAGATTGAAGATAAGAAATTTATTCATTACTCGTCTAAGAAAGAAGTCTAAGAGGCGGATGAAGAGTGAAAAGACCGATGAAATGGCAAATTACGGTGACGACTGACGAATGAGGACGGACGAGTGAACAAATGTGTTTTGTTCGTGCAACGTTCAATTAGACACAAATTTTTAAATTGGTACTTATAAAAGCTTAAACACTTCCTCTCTTTCTCTTTCCATTTTCCATCATATCACATGCAAAACGCACAATGTCTAATGTCTAATATCTAATGTCTAGGCTCTACATTCTACATTCTACATTGTACAGCGAGTGTTGAAATGTGATTGTAATGTGTAATGTGTAATATACAACTACTTGAAAAAGGCTCAAAAAGAATAAGAATAAGAAATAGTAAATAGTATAAAGTCAAAGAGTTGACAATATCAACACCAAATGTGTGTAAAATGCTAATGTAAAACAAGAAAATAATTTTTACCTTTGTCTTGAGATAATACAAAGGCCCAATCCTCATTCAGCTGCCTCATTTTTTCCTGTGTTATTAAAAAAAACATAGAAAATGCATTTTATTAAATACATGAGAAAAAGTAAAAAGAAAAAAACTTTTCATTTTATTTTAAAAATTAAAAGTCTAATTAATTATTATGATTTTATAATTATTTTTCTTACAGTCATATGACGATCCATTGTTGTTCCCTGAGCAGTAGTTTCCAGTTGGAGGTTGCGATAGTTACGAATCACATCCTGAACCTCTGATTCCTTGTCTGATATTCGAGACTAGAATATTATAGAATATAGAATAGAAAAAATACAATAATTTTTGTATGCATAAATTCAATATAAATTTTGCTTTGCTTATTGCTTTTGTATTTTTGCTTAAAATGTTTTCGTGTTTGTTCGTACATCTATTATGCTTTACGCTACTGATTTTATGGTAGTTGAAAGTTCATTGTTTTAGAAAATTAGTACTTCCTGCTTATTTTATATTATACAACAAGTTGAACTGACAACTGACTCGTCGTTCAATATTGAATATTGGCATTAGAAATAAATATAAATTGTAAATTATAAATTGGCTCAACCAAACACGAAAATACGTAAATACAAAATACAAAGCGGCATTTCTCTACAAAACAAATAATGTATAATTTTATTATTATTATTATTATGCTACATACCAAAACGGATTGAACAACGAGGTCTCTTTCTGTCGGTGGTCTGTGTTTTGCAGTAGCTAATTGAGCTCGAATCTCTAAAATCCACGAGGCTGTTGTATCCAGTTGCAGCTTTAGTTTTCTCAATGAGGTTAATTTCTGCTCGGCTAATTGTCTTTGATTTGGGATGAGGATTGACAACTGCAAGCACAAAAATAATAATATGAAAAAGCATGTTAAAATTTAATATAAAAGATAATAGTAAAAATACATGTACATGATTTTTTCAAAAATAAAAGAAGCAGCAAAAGAAACTCACTTCTTGTATTCTTTTATGTGCAGATTGAATTTTCTCCATTCCAGCGGCATCAACTGGAGGATTAGAAGTTGGGCCATTTTGTAACAGTTTTTCAACGTCCGGTCTCTTTCCAATAATTTGATGTTCAAACGTCTGTTAAAATACATAATACATAAATAAATATAAATTATTAATAATAATTATTATTGTGCAAAGATGACATTTAAAATAAAAATAAGGTTTAAGAAAGCAGAAAAAATGTACACTAAAAAATTTAACACGTACTTTGAGATTGGACAGTTGATTTCTGAGGGCTTGTTCATCAGTAATATCTAATTTTGCACTCAGCAGTTCATTCACACCCTCCACCCATTTACACATGGAGTCAATCGGGTCCGTCCTCGTCCATCTGTGAGGTAAGGAGGAAAAGGGTCTCTGAACACTGGGACTTTCACTGTAAGGACTGGGGCTGGGACTGGAAGCTTTTTCTTTTTGTACATTAAAACTCTCCACATTTGATAGTGTGGAACTTTTTGTTAAAGGCACGGAAATAGGAACTTGTGAATTAATAGTAGTTGTTGTAGACGTAATATTATTACTATCGGTATTTGAAAAAGGCACTGAAGATTGTTGTTGTTGTTGTAGGTTTAGATTAGTCTCTTTAGTTAAAGGCACGGTATCAACATGAACAGGTAAATTTGTTTCTTTCAATGGTGAGCCTCCTGACATTGAAATTGACGGGGAGTCATCATCAAAGGAAGTGGAAGAAGCGGAAGTAGAGGAATTTGATGGTAACTTTGAATTATTTAATTTGGAAGACTTTTGATCTAGATTATTCAATTTAGAACTAGGAGAAGGAGGGGGAGACATGGAAGATTCTTTTTGTCTAATTTGTTGCTGGACAAAAGAGAGGACTGCATCCTCCCTCAAATTCTCATCATCATTCGATTGAGCGGAAGACACAACATCTGGAGCGGATTTTTTCGAAGAACGAGGAGAAGAGGATTTCTGTTTTAATGAACCACTTTGATCTCGCTCCAAAACGGTTCTAAAAAAAATAATGTTAACATTTTATGGTTGAAAAATACATAATAAAATTTACTATAATAATTTTAAACAGTTTTGAAATGACATATTTTTAAAAGTTAAAAAAAATATTACCTGGATTTGGCAACATGCTCCAAAAGTTTTTTCCATTTAGTATCCAAGTTTGACAATTTTTCAGGAGACAAACTTGGATTTTTTAGGAGCTTCATCGTTGTTCTAAAAAAAATTAAAAAATTAGTAAAATAAATATTTGGAATTTATTTTTTATTTCATGATATTCTAAAAAAAATAATTCAACGAAGTAAATTAAAACTTAAACAAACCTGTGCATTTTGGAAATTGAGATTTCAACTTTTTTCAATTGTTCTAAATTATCAATTTTTGGTTCCAAATTGGATTCAATGAAATTCTCTACTCTCCTCAATTCTTCTTCAGTTTCGGTCCGATGAGGTGGCCGAGGTGGAGGAGTTTGATTGAGATCTTCTTCTAATTCTGATTTCGGTTTGACAGCCTATGAAAAAATAAAAAAGTAAAAATATTAAATATTAAAAGAAATTTTTTCATATCAGAAATAAATTATAAAAAGTTAATTTTTTTAAAAAGTAAAAAGATTATTATTTTCTCTCTTTTCTTACATCATGCATATTTTCTTTGGTACTTTCTCTTTCTTTTTCCTGCTGCTGTTGTTGTTGTTGTTCCCGCTGTTGTGTGGAGGAGGGGATCATTTGTAGTGGAATTCCATGAGCTTTCAACTGTTCCTTTTTGGCATGGATTTGTGCAGCTTTCTTGACTGCATCTTTGGAATTCTCCATCATCATCACTTCAAGTAACAGAGTTTCAAGCCATAAACTAGTCATCCTTAGACTTTCCGCCTGCGTTTTGACGGATGTCCACTCCGTCTTAAATTGACTATTCAGTTGAAGAACGGTCTGAGCTTTGGCTATATCAACTTTGGACACATTCATAGCCAAAGTGTCCCCTTTTGACATGAGGAGGATCATGGACTCAATTTCTTCTAGGACATCATCCAAAAGGTTGACTCGAATCCGTGGTTCATTGATGGAATCAATTGATTTTATTTTATTATTAATTTCAACTACTTTATTATTTCCAATCTTGATTTCTCTCTTGTATGTTTCTATTTCATCCAGGTCTTCTTCTTTTTCTAGGGATTTTTGTGATTGTATTTGAACTTGTTGTGGTTTTGATTTTATTTCTGTAGGAGTTTCTCCAATTTTATCCTAAAGAAGAAAAAACGTAAAAAAAGCATAAGCAATTTTATAATTTACAGTAATTATTTTTTTACTTTTCGTAATATATTTTATATTTTTATTTTATAAGAGAAGTTGATATAATAAAATTTTAAAAGTAATTTTACCTCCATTTCAATTGGTTCCATCCTCAAAATCCCCTGGACAATTTCATTCTCACGGATTTCAACAATTTTGACATTTTTACTACAAGTTGAAGATGGAGGATTTCCTCCTCCTCCGATGGATTTTGTTACATCTCTATCTTTTTCTCTGGGTTTTCCAGTATTTGGAATGACTGTTGCTCGACTAAGATCGTCCTCATCTGAACTATCTTCATTATCACTAGTTTTACTCACTTGGTAACTAACGGTTCCATAGTTTTCCACTTTGTATCCTGGATGTTGCACTGATTGTTGCTGCTGTGGTGATTGTAGTTGATGATGATTTTGTTGTTGTTGTTGTTGTTGGGCTTTACCAGCAAGAGTAAAAGTTACTGTTGTATCCTCTTCATCATTAAAACAGGGATTTATAATTCCCGTGACTGGAACTTCATCACCATCTCCATCTTCTTCATGAATCTCGGAATTTTCAAGGGTCTACAAAATACAAGATTAATTATTATTCGTATAAAAATGATAAATACTTTTTATTTTTCAATTTTAAATGCAAAAGGAAAAAGAAATTATTATGCATCTTTTTAGTTTTTACCTGGATATGTCTCGAAAGAACGTTGAACTGATCATACAACTGATTAAATTTGACATTTATTTCATTTTCTGAGGAAAATGGATCTCCTTGTAAAGTGACATGGTCAATGACTTTATTCCTCAGATTTTCAACACGATCACCCATTTCCTGGACGTTCGTTGCGAGTTCCTATAATAATTTTATATGAAACATGAAAAATACATAATATTATTTACGACAAAAAAAACAAATGTAAGCTTAATTTTAATATTTTTTGCATAGTACAAAATATACTTTTTAATTAATAATTAACGTACTCGAATGAGCATGCCGTCATCACTAAAATCCATCTTTAAACTCTGGATGGAATCCCCAGCTGTTTTTATCCAGTCTTCAATCTCTTTGAATTCCTCCTCTTTAACTGGCTCCGCCGTGGATTCAAATGAATCTTTGTACTGTCCAATAATTGTTTTTGTTTTGGAGTCAAAACTCTGCTTGAGCTCATTCACATTCTCCAGGAGATCTTGAATGAGGATGGGATCGATGAGTTTACTGTATGCCTCGAGATTTTTGGTGATTGAGGTTAATTCATGTGCTGAATTTGGCATGGATTCTAATACAGACTGAAAGTAAAATGAATAAATAAGTAAATGAAATA
>JABASP010001471.1:0-28994 GCA_019776565.1 Sminthurinus signatus | reverse complement strand
AAATATAAAATATTAGTTACGAAAAAATATAAAGAAGGATCAGAGAAAATATGTAAGAGAAAATCATGTTATTTTCTCAAATATTAAAAATACTATTTAACACTAACTTTAACCAAATGCAGCTATTTTTCTGAAAAAAAAATTATCAGTAAAACTCAACTAATCAAAAAGTAGTAAATAAGTAAACTATGCATTTTAATATTTGACATCCGCTGTTTTAAATTTTCAAAACAGTTTCTATTTTCTTTGCTGATTTGACTAGAGAGATAAGAATTCAAAAAAAAAAGTCATTAAACTTAAATTTTGATTATAAATTACAACAACTACATTTTAGATTTTAGATTAGACTTTGATTATTTTAGAGAGCAACTGAAATCTGTTTCTGTTGGCTTGTCATTTGGCATTACAACGGTTAGAATTAACGACCACATTTTCACGCACACACACACACACACGCACATTAACATACATGTTTGAATGAATGAATGAATGCACCTGTTGAAAATCTACCTCAAAAATACATGTACTATTTACGTTCATTGATCTAGAATCTAGAATCTAGAAGATCTAAAATACAAAGCTATGCGTTCAATTTATTGTTGATTCTGTAGATCAATTTTTAGGTACTATATTTTAAGAATGAAATGAGAAATGAAGCTTCAAAATAAGCAGTACAAATTTAGAAATAGACAGAATTCCATACAAGTAAAACTGATGAAAAATAATTATCCAAAATACTCACATTTTCAAGAGAGGAAATATCCCATGGTTTTTATTTCCTATTTTCCATCAACTCCAAATGAGGTAATAATCCTAAATCCTAATCCAATGTTGTAAGAGGATAATTTTACACCACAAGAAAAACACTCGAGGGTTCTAAATTCTAAGCTTTCATGTAATAACAACAATAAAATTCCTCATGCCAAAGAAGCATGAGCACATGTATCTACAATCTACAGATAGTTTAAATCAGTTGATCCACATACACAAACACTTTTATTCCTCTTCTTAAAAGTTGACGAGCTGACGAAGACAACCTTATTTTAGCTTAGCATAAATTTGCATATGTACATTTGAATTTGTGCAAAAACTTTTTTTCAGTTTATACCAAACCGAAGGAAGAACAAGTCGAGCAAAACTAGAGCACTTTTTCAACTGAATGTTATTGTTTTGCAGGAGCAGGAAGATAATTAATTTTTCCCACTAGTTTACGACCACCAACTTTTTTAAACTGTTGGTTGTTGCTTGTTGGTTTGGAACTGCCGGTAAAATTGCTTGTAAAGTTGTTGTCCTCACCAAGTGTAAAATACTTGTATGACACTTTAATTTTTCCAGAACTGATCTTAAGGGAATCAGAATCAAAAATCACTACCTTTTCAATTTGTCAATATTGTGGAAAATTGGTTGGACTGATAAATAGTAAAACTGCTTCATGTGTACACGTACACTGTAAAATGTAAAATGTAAACTGTAAACTGTAAACTGTAAATTGTACACAATACACAATACGCGGTATTAAAATATCAAGTAGGTAAAGTAAAAGTCAGCTGCTCCGTTTAACTTCTATTCACCATTCACATTAACATGCACATTCACTCATTGCTCGTGCTTGTACGAAGGAAATCCTAGTACTAACATCACACACATTACTACCACACAAACTACTACTACAAACTACAAACGATGAAGCAATAATCTATTCAAGTGGAAGTGGTGATAAATTTGTCCAGGTTTTTAAAGCATGGATTATCTCAGAAAAATTGAGGGGCTGCCAGGGGTCGGCTAAACAAAATTTCTCCGACTTCAATCATACGTTCACTCACTTACTTACTTTACTCAAAACTCAAAATGAATGTATGTACTTATCTACTATCTACACATGCTTAAAAATACATACACGTAGGTTCACCACACAATATACAATATACTAATAATAATAGCACTCATAATAATAGTCCAAGTATTTGTAGTATGAAACTAGAAACTAGACTAGAATTTTAACTACTCTCTCTCTCTGTTTCTGTTTCTGTTTGGCATATATTGCAATATTATTACACATTATATTTATTATGCAAGTGTATACAATATAATACATGAAGCTATACACTAATACACTACACACACAAAGGTATATATCCTTTATGCATAATGTATAGCTTTGTACTTGCATTATATATATTGTATGGTTTTAGTGCAAAGTAATCGGAGTTCCCGTCAAAATCCATATCCATTTGGTCTCAGGAGGAACGAACGTCGTGAGAGGCAGAGTCAGAGTCAGCATTAGAGCTTGAGAGTGAGTTGAAAACATAATAATAATTTTTGCGTTCGACATTAAATGGCCCCGTATGGTTAATGCATTGTATATTGCATATTGCATACTTATTGTATATTGTATTGTATATTGTATATTGCACCCAACTCTCATACTTACGTAGACAATATTACACCATATAAAATATGAGCTTGTTTCATATTTTGTTTAACTTTTCACTCACTCTTTTCTTGACACTCTTCAGGAGAGAGAGCAGAGAAGAGAACAGACCACCTTTAAAGTATCTATTATTAATAACCCACAAAATTTTCTCCAATATCTTATTTCACACTATCAAACCAACCACCAACTACCTCCATTATTGCACTATTATGTGTGGGAAACGTCATGGAAAACTCATGTACAATGTACATGTCCCACAAAGTGTGCATAATGCACTCAAAACCTGTTAGAATTTTTTGCATTTTTTTTGTAATTTTCTATTTCCACCCTTTTACTTTCGTTTGGATCGGAATACTGTGTACTTTTCATTAGAAGGTTTTGAATAAAAAGTTGACCGGAAATGAAATATGCATAAAGTTTATCGAGAATCGAGAATGGAAAAGAATTTCATCTTGTCACTCATTTGTATTAGTATTAGTATTTGTATTGAATATTTTGAGTTGTGAGTATTGAAAATTGGAAAGTGAGAGAGTGTCATGTATTTATGATGGCTGATAAAAGAAAATTATGTATAAAACTAGAAAGGCAAGGGCTTGGAAAAAATAGGGAGTGAATTGAAGATTTGCCTCGCTCCGAGACTCGCAGTTCAAATGTCAATAATAATTGCAGAAGATGTTATCTTATCCTGTAGAGTAGTGTTTAGCTAATCGTGTTTCACTAGTGCGAGCTTGATAAGGACGTCAACTGTCACAATCCAATCCACAATCCACTGTACGCTCTGCACATTTTGGACCGATCCATTCATTCATACATACTTACATATTACATATGTATACATACGATACGTGCATAAATGCCAAGCCATGAAAACTCTAGGAGAGCTCATTTTACGAGGACGGATGAATTTTTAGCCAGCATTCACATTATACATAATACATAGGATATGCACATGTTAAAGTAAAAAGTATATCTATATCTTTGGTACTTATTTAGATGAACGGACTGCTCACTCTTCATACAAAATCCAAAAATACAAATCCACAATCCACACACCACACACTGAACCAATATTATTTTTGTCTATTCATTTTATTTATGACATGTAGTCTCACACCTAACAATAAAATTATTATTTATTATTAATTATGCTATCATGTTGTAAATTCTAAATCCTAAATCTAAAGGCTGTCCAAATCCACAATATTTACGCGTATAAAATATACAGTATACAGGATAATATGTACATAGTTTATACATTCTAAATTCCAGCTCCCGAATAAAATACTGATTTATGTATTCATTAATGTTTAATATGCACACACTACAAATTACAAATATGCTGTTCTACGCATATTTATCATTTAGAATTTAAAACTTTATGCTCCTTTTTCATTCAAATAGTCAAACTAATATTTGTAACATAGTTTTAACTGATTTGGTATGTATGTACAATGTACACTGTACAGTAAACTTTTGTTTATAGGAATTGTTACGTAATACGACATAGGACATGCAACATACGAGGATGCGTATACACTTGATATTTGATATTTGACTCAGTTTAATTATGGGTCATTAAAATTGAAAAATGAGTACTGCTTCTATTTGTATTTATTTTCATGGTGTTTCTTTCCTGGCAAAGACACGATAATACATGATACACGATACACATGCTTAGCTACTGTAGCTACCCTTTTTGCAATTAATTCAAAGTGTTTGAAAAAAGTGCACCGAGTACATGCACGATATTGTTTAAATGAAACTGTGTAGTTATATTTAGTATATTTAGTATACTTGATATTTGAGATTGTAGATTCATCTGTGTGTAGTGTGTAGCGTGTAATGTTTATTTCTAAGGGGCATCTCTTCTCACGGTTCATTTTTTATTACAAACAACATGATAATAAAATTATCATTTTAATTTTCCTATGGTGCATAAGTAGTGCATAATATTTAATCTATATGGAATACGGATACTGACAGCAGCAGTACTGCTGTATTTTCACTGTGCATAATTTTTCATGTTATAAATGTGCTTCAACTGTGTGTAATAAGTAATAACTAATAACTAATAAAATGCCTAAAACAGCATTTAGAACTGAGAGAATGTCCATCGTATGCATTTTAACTGCTATTTGTGCTGATAGTTCAAAGGAGTCCGCAAATCATAAGTAAATGACTGTGTCGGTCGGCTTTCTCCTCTGGTCACGTCAATAGTTGATAGTCGATATCATGGAAATGTACTAAATAAGAAATAATATAACAATAATAAAATCAAAGAACAAAAATCACCACTGTGTAATTGTGAGCAAATATATTTTTTCTTACAGTTGAATGTTTTTCTTTGTATTTATAATATAAAATATAATATAATATTCCCATTTGTACATTATAAGTTGTAATATAAAACAGCAATGGTATTGACAAATATTACATGCAGCTCATATAAACTTTACATCACTAGGCATTAGACACTAGACTTTGCTCTCTACATGACCATCAGAGGAAATTAAAATGTGAAATAGAAAATAAAGAATGAAATGTGTTGTGTTTTTTTTATGTGTAATGTGTACTCATTCCTTTGATTTATTTGGCGTATGTCTAGTGTATACATATCATCAAGTCAAGGTTTCAAAATAGAAAATATCTTAGATACACTATATATGACATACAAAATGTGGATCAATTCTGTTTTTTTCTGTACACAAAAACTTTTCCGATGATCTATGGGCCTTTTTCTTTCTTTTTATACACAAATTTGTTTGGTAGTTACAAAGTTACTAATAGTAACATTGTAAAAAGTAGTCAAGAAAATATGAAATGTTCCCTATATTTTAAGGGTCATATTCATATTCACATTTGTATGCACATCTTTTTCTCATTCTCATTCTTTTTGGATCTCAAGTGTTAGAATATTAGAATATTCTAGCTTGGCTTGGCTTGGCTTGGTTTTGGTTTTGGTTTGACTCGACTTCGGCTTTTCAAATAAACAATTATACAAGATTTATCTTTGGTAGTGTTGTGCTTTTTGCTAGTCAAGTCGTCATCGAACGTTATATTTTGTATGGAGTATGGAGTATGGAGTTTGAAGTATGGACCGAGAAAAGAATACAGAATACAGAATCGTGGTGGATGGTGAGAGAAAAGATTCGTGGAGGCACAGAAAAAAACAGGAGTAAATACTCTATCAGCATAATATATTATAATAATATATCTAGCCTATGTACACAATATGTGTGCTTCTGAATGCATAATACTTAGTACTGTAATGTATAAAGAATGAGCATTGAATATTGAATATTGAAGGTGTTATGTGTTATGTATTATGTAGCCCGTGTCTGTTGTCTGTACTCTGTACTCGTACTATAGTAGGTATAGATAGATACTAGTACGTGTGAGTAAAATGTGTACTCAAGTAAAGGTTGTTGAAACAAGAATGTTTCCATGTATCTACACATGTGTATACTTTTTATACTTATAATGTACAATGTACAGTGTACAGTCAGTAGCCAGTATCTATCTATCTATCTGCTATTGGCACAAGGTTTAAGGAAAGGTGTTATTAATACGATGTGTTTTGACAGGAATGATGATGGATTTGTAGAATAAAATAAGAGTTGTGGTTATGGGTTATCACACAAGACATCTGGCCTAGCCGGAGACGAGATAAGCAGTTCAATTCTCAAGTCTCGAGTCTCACTCTTCTTTTTCCTTTCTTTCTTTCTATTTTTCATTCTCTCTCTCTCTCTCTCTCTCTTTTCTCTTCCTCTTTGGTGACCATAATTGAGCACTTACAGCTCACTGGGTAACTGACTGTCAATCAATAAATGGACACACAGTCGCACATTTACTTTAATGTATTCAATATTCAATATTCAGATTTAGGTATTTCCCTAGGTCTGTCTTACTTCTTACTCATTATTGATTGCTATTTGATTTCTTTTTCTCTGAACCTAAATGAAATGCTTACCTCAGTACAGGTAAGTATGATAAATATCGTATAATAATATTTATGCTATTCGATGACCATTAAACTTGCGCTCTGTGGTCAAGAAAATTGAAATAAATAATGAAGAGTGAAAAATACTTTTCAACTTTTAGCTTCTACAAGTACACTATACATATGTACTTGTTACTTGTACATTTTTGGGGAGTATTGAATATTGAATATTGAATAAGATTAACCATCAGCCGTTGTCCATTGTCCAGTCTCATAAAAGCCAGAGCCAGAACCAGAGACAGAGACAGAACCAAAGCCCTTTTTGAAGAAGGAGGCAACAACTTTTTCTGTACTATATGCCTTTTCCTCATGTATACAGTGTACAGAGTGTACATAATTTCATTTTTCAATGGAAAATAAAGAATATAGACTATAGACTATTGAATATGAAATGTGTTATAGAGAATGGCCTCTTTTCACTAATCCCGTAAATAATGTGTCGTTGGTCTATGTTCCATGTTCATAATGTGTCTACATATGGGATTATAAGGCACTCGCGTGTCTGTCCCCTATTGATGGCTAATTGACCATTCAATTACCCATAATCAGTCAAAATACAAAATATGAAATGACAGGGTGTGACAGGACAGAAATCCAAAATCCAATCTTTCAACTTTTCTCACTCTCTTCCGCCGTCTCTCGCCTTACATTTCCTATCCTGATTTTTTCTGGAACCTGGAAAATGGAAAATCCTTTTTAATGTACAGGCGTTAGGAATGCACAATGTACAATGTAATGACTTTGCATACTTGTAAATGAAGAATTAAGTTATTCTAAAAACTGAACAGAAGTAGTGCAAATGAAAACACTTGAAATTTGAAGAGTCTAATGTCTAGTAGTTTTGACGTTTTGAATTTTGAACTTTGTACACTTGTTTTCCCCAGCACTTTTTGGGATTGGGAATTTGGAATTCACATTATTAAAGTCATTATTACCGGTGATTATTATCAGTGAACAGTTAACAATTCTTTAGACTATGTGCATGTGCATGTGACTTAAAGAAGATGAGAAGAGGACTGGAAAATGTTTATAACGTCTTTATTTTCAATTTTTCTATTTTGATGACAGTATTGAATTCATTACTAGTATTTGGTATTTGAAGGAAGAATAAAATGTAGATATTAGATAAACTGTCTGTAGTGTGTAAACAGAACAAGGTAAATAATTCTCAGAAGAACAGGAAGACCAAGACGAATGACAACAGATTATAAAGGTACTCTGTGCTCTGTGCTGTATGCTGCATGTCATATGCAACAGAACAAAGAGTAGTCAAGACAAGTACACTCTACACTCTACATACCAAATGCCTGAACTCTCTTAAAGGTCCTTGTCAAATTATTATTGTAGTACTCAATACTCAATGCTCAATGCTCAACACAACACTCAACATCTGCATCTAGTACTAGAGCTGGAGTCTACTGGAGACTTGAGACTGTTATTTTCCCACAAAAAATATAAAGTTAGAAGTTACACAAGGTAACTTTCAATAATATATTGTCCACTTGGCTCTTGTACATAAGTACATTCTACTACACTGAATATGTGCGTTTGTACAAAAGAAGTTCATATTCAATATTCATAAAATAGTAAACAGAAAGCTTGACCCACAAAATGCATTCTATAGGACCATCTTTTGAACCTCTTCATATTCTTCTTGGATATTTAGTTTGTAGTATGTAGTGTGTAGGTATTTGAATGATTGTCATGTTGTGATTTCTGATTTGATTCCGGTGATATATGCTACATAATATTATGTACATTTATTATTATGTGAGCTATGAGCTCATACATGGAAATGTGTGGTGTTTGGGTATGAAGTTAATATAATTTGGGATTTGGATTTATTTATTAACCTAACATTTTGACATGTTTGGAGGACTTTACATTGTGAGATTTCCTCTGCATTGTTCAGCATTCTTTTGTGGACAGGAAAAACAGGGAGGTCTCTGACGTCTTACTTGTATCTTCTATGAACATTTTGTACACTGTACATTGTACATTGTGCAGAGAGTGAGTGTCAGAATTCAGAATGAATGTCTGTGTCTATCTATCTATTGAAGAGGAAGAAAAGAGAACTCGATAGGATGGAGAGTATTCACAGTAGCCAGAATGTTACCTTTTATCTTTTAATTTTCTTGAAGGTGAAGCTCAAACTACGAATATTTATGTAAGATTAGGGAAACTAACTTTTGGAACTCACTTCATTCATCACACATGTGACATGTCATTTGTGACACATTACGCATTCATCAATCGAAAATCCAAACGTGTGTGATGAAGACGGAGCATTTTGCTTCTATTTCTTCATACGTGGAAAATTGAAAGTGCTCATGCTGCTCATCTATTATTTTCTCTATATTATAGATTTATATTTTGTATTTGTAGATATTTACAAAACAAAAATGTTTATCATAAAATTTGACATGTCATGTGTCACGTCCTCCCGTGTCCTACCGACGAATTGTTGTGGTTCTAATTCAAATGACAAATTACAAACAACAGCTATAGCAATTGTACAAAATACAACATGCATACCAGAATATTATCATCAATCATCAAGAATTTGCAAAAGGGGCAGAAAAATTCTACATAGTTCAAAACATCTGCAGTATTTAGTATTTAGTAGTCAGTTTGCTCAACAGGTTCTTTGGCTGGCGATAAAAAAAGTCTTAGGGCTAGATTAAATTTCGCACAATGGACGGAATTGCAAAAGGAATAAAACTCCTTTGTCGGTATTCTACATTCGTTGTTTATACAACTTGAAAACTTATTAGCAAGATTCAAATCAGTTTTATGCATAAAATAATACATGTATAATGTATAGTCTGATGTATGTGATGATAAACAGTAAAGAGTCGTGAGAATAACTTTGTTTTTCTACTCGCCATTTATAAGACATAAAATGTAAAATGGATCAGCGATATAAAAATACTTGAACTTTTGCTGTCGTACTCTTACTTGTCGCTGATTTTTTTATATGATACGAATTTCAGCAGTACTCAAATCCTCAAATGTATGTTAAATGTAGAATTTGCAAGTACAATAAATAAATAAGTAAATTCAACACTAAGCTGCAAATATTTTATTTCCCCCAATTTTTAAATTCAAAGCATGGGTATTATAAAATTTGCATATTATAATAGATAATATGTATATCATAATTACTCTACTTTCTAATTAAATTGCATGGATGCGTGTCCGTTCCTCATCATTTAATTTTGATGGAATGTAAACAGGAACATCTAAGAAATAAAAGGTCAATTTTTATGGTACATAAGTATCATTGCATAATATAGAATATAGGCGCTGTTCAATAGTCAAAAGTTCTATTACATGCATGTATCTTCTTTTGAAATATAGATCCAACATCCAGTGACGTTTTAATACTTGTGATGCATATTTGATACTTCATACATGCGACTGTAATTAATTAATGAGGTTCAAAGATCAATTATCATCTGACACTATTATAGAGTAATTAAACTAAAATTAATGATCTCATTCGCCGTAATAATTTTACTTGCTACATGAAACTGTGGCTACAATGTTTTAACTTTCTTGTATAATATAGTATATAGTTAAGTAATATCGTGTAGCTTAGATCTAGCACAATATTATATATTATGTCTGCTGCTGGCTATTTGAAAAGACAAGTTGCATCTATTTATACTTATTAATACTTTATACTTTATACAGAGCAATATTTAATGAGCTTAAAACGTACTACTTTGTTGCATACGATATTTTGTCTCATTCTGAATTGTGATAAAACTGGTGGTCAAAACAAGAAGTAAGAAATCAAAAGGGAGGATAACGTCATAAATCAGGAGGAATTTGGCTCCAATACTGTCTCTAATTGATAAAGTGTGAGAGTCAGAAGTCACAAGTATCTAATATCTAATATTTACTACGCATAATGCTGAGCCTGACTCCTGACTCCTGACTCAAAACTGAAAGGCGCCCATTTGGTCTGTGACAATGTTTCATTGAATGGACATTTTTCAACATTTTTCTTTACTCTTTATCTCAATCTCTGTCTCAAGTCTCTAGTTTGAAGAACTAAAGAATAACAAAACTATTAAAATGTCCCCAAAAAACATTTCTACACTATGCGCTTTCAACTATCAAAGTATTCTCGTACTGCATTTTGTTTAATGCAAAAGAAATGAAAAAGAATCAAGAATAAACATAGGTATACTTACAGGTGTATTTAGTTCAATTCTTTAAAAGTTTTAAAATGATTTCAAAGAACTGAGATGATGAGCTACACTCTACGCTTTACTAAGTTTTGAGAGGCGTCATCATGTCCATCTCAAAATCTCAAACTTGAGAATAATGATTAATGTGTCTTGAGTCTTGTGTACTGAGTAAAGACATGTTAAATGGAGTTACTTGACAGACATTTCACATTTACACATATTCTTAATTTACGAGCTGATGAAAAGGAAAAATTGTAGCCATTTTTATTCATTTTTGATTTTTTTCGGTTAATTATTATTTCATCGCAGTTCGAATGTTTCATTTTTTTTGTACCATCTCAAATCTGAACATCATCGCCTTGTCTGGTTCTCGTGGCTCATGGCTCTTTTATTATTTAGAAATTTGAAATTTTTCTTTCCTCGATTGCACTGTGCACTATACACAGCTATTGAATTTTTATTTTAATCCCAATTTAAAACTTTCATCAATCTGTCTGTAGTCTGTAGTCTGTAGACATGAAGGAAATAGGAAATGTATAATATATTGTATATAGTGTAGACTACAACAAGGTGCTAAAATGTGAATGTATACCGAATACTGAATACTGAAACAAAAAGTAAAACAATTTGTGATTTTGTAAATTGTATATACGTGTACAATGAAGAACTGGGTGCCAAAAGGTAAAAACTGCAGCCTAATAAATCATGTGCACAGTCAAAGACTCCGGTCCTCGGTCCTGGTTTCTGTGTGAAGGAATATTTCCCAGGTATCTTCTTTTAGTATGCATAGTATTTAAGAAAAGTTTTATTCTCAGCATTCAGCACTCATTCATCATACATCATATATATTAAGTATTAAGTACTAAGGGTATATTTGTTAATATTCGTATTAAAATCTTTGTAAAAATCTGAAAGCTCAGCATTTCTATTATACTTGGAAATGTGTTTGGAAATATTCAAGGAAATGATTCAGAGAAAGTTGTTCAAGAGGAAACAAAAGACCGTTGCCAGTTGCCCAAGAGTCGGCATCCATCTCCCGTCGCCCTCTTTTGCATCGCTCTCAAACAAATGCGAGCAAAGTGTTTCATTTGTGCGATAGGAGTTGGATGCTGCAAACGGTTTATCAAATTTTATCGAACGTCAAACGACACAGAAATAAAAGTTAACTTTGATATACTTTCAAACCTATTTTGTGCGTTGTGCATTCATACAGGCAGAGTTTACAAGTGATAATACGTGTTATGGGTTTTTCTCCAGACTCAAAACTAACGTTTTTTCATTATATTTTTGAAGGAAACAGAAAGTGTATTTTAGACTTTGGACTGGAATAAGGGAACAAAGCAGATGCATTTTATATTTTATTTTATGCTCAAAATTTTAGAAAAGATTGAGTACTAAGTAAAAAGATGCGAATGGCGAATGGGGCAATGCAATCAAAATTCAATGAAGATATCGATACATGACATTGTTTGCTCTGAAATTTATCGTGTCCATCATGTGAAAATCAAATAATGATATACAACTAATTGTTTCACACATTCAAAATCGGAAACATTTGATAAACATTTTTACTTTTTACATTTTGAGGATGCAAAGTATAAGTTCTCAGGAAACGTATTTCTGACGCAGGTGCTATTAAATGCCACATTTTATATGTTTTTTATGTTATCTCAGGTTCTTGCAATATTTATAGGTTTTTATCCAAGCAATAGAAAATAGAACATTGGAATAGGGACAGAAATTTTATGTGTGCATCGTTTTGTCTTCAAAAAGTATTGGTCTAAGCTAAAGAACTTCTTACTTTCGTTTTTGCACGGTCAGCTGTCAATTTATGTGGTTAAAAGTAAACGGCAACGAGATACAGATGAACTTTTGTTTCAATTCTCTTCACTTATATATGTGTAAAGAATGTATAATATGAAATAGTAGTATGATCCATACATAAAAGATCACTTGTCATTTTTTATGCAATGCAGCTAAAAGCTTAAAAATTTCAACTCAATCACGATGAAAATTACAATATATTTTGAGGTGGTAGTTCATAAGATCAAAGTCTATGTGTAATTCGCATTTTGGTGACAGTGTACTATCTTTAGCACAATAAAACATATGTATGACGTAATGTATCATGCGAGATTTTACTTCTTGATGAAAAAAACAACAGTTACTATGTTTAAAAGTATAATGTTGGTTTGTAATTAGGTATTTTATTCATGTTCTTTATTAGAGTTTACTCAAACAATGTATTTTTTAGTATTCATTTTAATACAAGTAAAAAAAAGAGTTTTAAAATTCTTATCCCTATGCTGATTTACAAAGTACTGAGTCTTTAAATCGAGCAAACAAATAATGAGAATTTCGGATTAAAATTGAACAGAAATCAAATTTTCTCGAAAGAAGTTTATAACAGTGTGTAGTGTGTATAAATTCAAAGAGTTGCATCCGTAACGAATCATAAATTTTAAAATCTGGGCAACTTCAAACTTAACGAATAAGAATTGGTACATTCAATATTTTTGACAGTAATAGTTTGATAAAATTTCCATGATTTCTTCATTAATAATCTTCATCATAAGCGATAGTCCAGCTCCAAAACTCTCCATTTTTACGCCTTTTCGTCTCAATTTCTCGTGGTCAATTGGAATTTGTTGAACTTGCGGTTTTCCGTGTCAGGGGAGGGGGGAGGGGTTTGATCTAAAAATACAAATACCCGCGCCGCCCCTACCCAGAAACGTACTCAGCAAAATAATGATGATGCCCAACCAACTCCAAATCCTTGGCGTGAAGTTGAAGAACCAAAATGACGGACTCTACAAAACAAAAACAACAGGAAGTTGGATACTTGCAAAATAACAGCTGATTCAAAACACAAACTCAAACTTGAAAAAATCAGAAAAAAGAAACATAATTTTCAATTTTTTTCTTCTTTTTATCGTGTTTTGGAAATTTTTTAAAGGGAGCAAAAAGCAAAAATAATAAATACACAAAGAAGTTTTGCAAAGTATCCACAACAAACTACAGAACAAAGAAAAGAAAAGGAACGAGCAAAGATCTTTGAAGAAGATCTACAAGTCCTTCCGCGTCTCAATCTCCACATAAAATGAAAGATGCTGGTTGTAGCTTGTAGCACTTTACACTTTTCCACATACATGTGTGTACGATATAAGATAAAAGATATCCGAAGAGAGAATCGCAGTGGCGAAAGTTCACACAATTTGTAAAATATTCCATGTATTGGAGCTAAGCCGTGTAGAACACATGAAGAAATTATCAAAGAAATCCAATCAAATCCATTGTCAGAGGTCAGACAGAAAGAATAATCCTAGTTGAAGTTGAAGACGCTCTGTCCGATGTCCGATGTAATAACGTTTCAATTTCACACTTTACACACTAATCTTTTTTCTTTTTCACTATACAAATTACTGCAAAAATTTCCCACTTGTTTTGAATCTTGATCACTTGGTCAAATTTTTTGACACCTTTCCAATGAAAACCTTTTCCTTTTGGTGAATACTGAATACTGAGTACTGAAAAAGGACTAATGTAGATAGTTGGAGTAAATAAACTTGGATGTTGAGTCAAGTGAAGAGTGCGATGGCCAACAAAGAACTGTATGTTCAATTACAAATACCGATTGCTTTTAAAGATTTTCCGAGGCTGTGACATTCATAAAACTGGTATATGAATAGCCTCCTGGCAAAGGGGTGGAGAAAGAGAGTCAGAGAGTCAGAGAGTCAAGGGACAAGAAGAAGAAGAAGAAGAAGAACAAGAAGATGGGCATTTGCACCGGTAATTCTTATGGTCACAGCACTTGTTATTGTACAAGTACATCTCTCTCTCTATCTGTCTTTTAGATATTAGATACTGTATATTAGATAGGTTGGTTGGCTGACTGGGTTGCAAAAAAAAGAGAAGGAAACACCAAAAAACCAGTACACTTGATACGGACAACATGGGTTGTATATTGTATGTTGTGTGTTGTGTGCTGAAATGCTGAGGAGATGGATGATGAGGAAGAGAGAGAAGAGAGTACCATAACCTTTAAGGCTTCTCCTTTAAAAACAACGGAGAAGACAACACGAATCAAAAAGAAAGAGAGAGAGAGAACAGCAGTAATAAAAAAACGTGTATACACACACACGTTCATGCTTCATACACTCTGATATGATATATAATATATAATATTATGTACACATTCGATCAACGATCATGAGTGAAAAGTAGAAAGACAACAAACACACACACACACACACACACACACACACAAATACACATATAGAGATTACGATTGCGAGTTGCGAGGTTCAAGAAAAACGGGGGTGGAGATCCAAACCAAAACCAAACCAAACCAACATCATTCCTTCTTACTTTTTACATGCTATAGATTGCAAAAGCCAAAGCCACCCGGTGCAAAAACAGTCCATCAATGACGGGACCATCAACTCCCTTGACTTGAATACATACAGCTGTTCCTACGATATTTCCTACACTTTTCTTCGTCTACTACGAGAAATACTACATTCTAAATACTAAATACCCACCAGCGCCAGCGGTACGTGGTCAATGGTCAAGTCAGCCTGTCAAAGTGCACCCCACAAACTATGCTTTTTATCATATATTATGTATTATGTTTTTGTCTCTCTGGTAGTTCTCACATGTACAATATACATACATACTTGTACATTCATTACACATTACACATTTCTAATATTTTTCTTCAATTTTTCATCTTCATCCCTGTCGCTCATCAACAGCCAGGCCAGGCCAAGCAAAGTCAGGCCAGCAATCTAAATGCTTCATGAAATTCAGAAAAAGCTGCTTGACCACACTAACATCATCATTCTAGATAGATAGAGGGAAAGAAAGAAAAAAAATCAAAATACAATACAAGATAATGTACACATACAACATAGAACATAGAATATAGTATTATCATTTCACAGTCCATTTCAATTCAACCTCGACAACAAATTCTTTTAGCAAATTCCCCTTGTTGTTTTATTACACATGATGTATGCTGTATGCTGTATGTATAATGTATAATGTACAGAGTATAGGGTGAAAAAATATGTAATCTAACTGTACATATATTGTACACACAATTCCCAACAAAATATCACAGATTCATTAATGAAATATTTCATATACCATATACCGTTCAATTCAGAGTCCAAATCCAACAAACTAGCAAACAGCATCTTGTTCTTTCTCCCTTCTCAATTATCCCTGAACCGTGTGGTGTTTTAAAGTCTATAGCATTTTGATGAGAACTCTGTATTCTGTATTTTGTATGATTACAAATGATAAAAAAAAGATTTTAAATGGCCCAATAAATAATTATATTTTCTTCCATTGACATCATTCTTTCTACGGTACTTACATGACATGAATTTTCTTTCTTTTTCTCTGCGGAAGTAATTTTCGGATCAAAATCAAATGGGATCAACTCAAACCTCCAAACTCAAAACTCGATACTTTAAACTAAATACTAAATGACCTCCGATTTATAGCTTTACTTGGAAAAATCCATTTAGTATTTAACTCGTCACACTTTAATTTAGCTTCACAAAAGTTCCTTGATGATTGACACCTTATTAAAGTGGTTTAGTTTTTTAAGCAAATTACCTTTGGACATTTAATTTGCTGTCTTTTGCAATTTCATATTATATGGTTAAATTTCTTGAACTGTTTATGTGGAAATGTGAAGAATGGAGCAGAAAGCATATTTTAACATAATTAATAGGAACCTGTGTAAAGTTTTCATTTATTCTTACCTTTAGCTTGTGACCAGTGACCAGATACCACCAAATGCTGGTCACTTTAAACTTTACAACCTCCTAGATTATTGGTTTTACAACAACCAAAATCAGGTAACATCAGTCAAAGTATAAGAGACAAGAAAACAGACGTACTCAAAATTCAAAAATCATCATAAACACAAGTATAAACTATCAAGTACTTTACTCATAACTCATAAAACTAACTCATCATACATCATAATACAAGCAGCTACAGGATTTTTGAGTGATGTGGAGAAAAGAGAAATACATGTGTAAAATCAGTTGAGTACATGCATAATGCATACATACATACTTGCTCACTTGTTAGTAGTTAGTAGTTAGTACACTTGAAAGTTGAAATGTAATAGGTTGTAAAAGAATGAATTTGTAATTTAAAATTCACATTGGCCACACATTACAGTTTACAGTACATAGTACATTTTACATGTGTTGTACGGACTACTTACAAAATATGGAAAATACGGATGCTCACTTAAAGTCATACCTACTTCATACTAAAAGTGTGTAAGTAGTAAGTAGTAAATAGCATGTAGAAAAACAAGGAGAAAGATCACGAATTTCACATAATATTATTTAGAGTGCAATAATACAAAATACAAATGAAAAAAACATACGTGATACTTACCGCTTACTCCTGTGTTTCCATTTTCCATGTTTTGAATCAAGGATGATAATTATTTCAATCATAAAAACTTAAGAATCTTCAGTATTCAGTCTTCAGTCCTTAAAAGTTAAAAGCAAGATGGACCTAACTGAACTTTACTCTTCAACTTCAACTTTTCCTCTTTTTGTCGGAAAAATATGACATGATAATGACTTTTGTTCAATGTTCGACGGATTTTTAACCTTTTTTGTCATTTAGACTCAAGTCTGAGATAGTTTCCGGGTGTAGTGCAAACGGTTGTTTTTTTAGCTTTGAACCGTCAGAATTGGATTCAATAAAGTTGTAGAGGAACACAGACTCATGTTTTGTAAATAAGTACATGTAGTATCAAAGAACTCTAGAAGAACTTTGTCAGTTTCTCTCGTGTATTTTCTATTTTCTGTAAAGAATGAACTTTCTTTAGTTCTTTCTTTTCCTTGTTCATTCAGGGTATTTTTCTTAAATGCATCCCAGAATTTACTTCATGTTTTGTTTTTCAGTATAAATGAAAGGTTTAGTTTTATTACATTTCTGTTTTGTTCATTAGACGCGTGAATTACAATTCCAGCGTTCACAGTCCAGAGACAGTCGTCAAAGATTGTTCAATCTTTTTTCTTGTACTTACTCAAGCTCTTCAACTGTACAAAGTTTGGCAATTCTGGTAGCATATCACCTCAAAGACTCAGAAAATGACACCAATCAACTATTCTGAGTTCTGAGACTGTCTCAAATCTTGTGCAGCATGTAATTACTTTCTTCTAATCTGTAGTCTTTATTCTACATACTTTTTTCAGGATTTTGGAATAAAACTAAAAAGTCAAGTTTTAAAACTCAGTTCCACTGTAAATTGAGAGATTGATGAACTTTCCATGCATATGTTGTGATAAAATGAGCAACATATTATACAACGTTGTGGGTTTTGAATTTTGTAAAGGATCAATTAAAAGTTGCGTTAGAGGTGACCAAAGGGCAAGAAAAACCTGGGAAACTACTTTTTGAAGTTTGAAGGGGAAAACAAAAGGCAGAAATTGCACATTGCACATCTTTTGACTTTTTGTGACTTAAAAACTTAAAATTGCAAAACAACTGTAATGGAAAAAGTACAAGAAAATTAGAATTGGAAATTGGAACAGAGAAAGATAGCATAATAATTACCTAGCTGTGGATTATGGCCCATTAAACTCAAACTCAATACAAAATACATTGAAGGAAAAACAACAAAAAAGAGGAAGAAAATATCTGTACAATATTAAACTAAAATGACTTTAAGGAAATACGAGATACGAGGTGGAAGATGGACATCTAGTACGTAATCTGATTTTACAGCAGACTATACATGATGACAGCTCATATCTCATCTCATCATCACATAATCTTTACCAAGCATATAATTTTTCATCCTCATCCATTCACCGTATTAAAATGCATTATGATCTTTTTTTATCAAATGCTGTCCTTTTGTAAGTACTTTTGTTGTTGAATAATACTGCACAAAGAATAAAGAATAAGTATTCATGTATAACTTTTGTATTATGCATACTATGCAGAACATTAAAAGTATGATACATAAAGTTGCATGCATAAAATTATTACATTATTACATAAACATAAAATACATGATATCTTACCGTGTTGCATTATTGAAAAAAAAGAAGAAAAAAAGTGCATGCAACTTTTATGTACACGAATAAATACTAAATACTAAAAAGATGCAAAAGTCAAAAAGTGGGTTGTGGATTCTCAATATTAATATTATGTTACATTAGATTAGATTCATTTCAAGTTGTAAAGGTTTTGATTCGTGTCTTGAGCTTTGAGTTTTGACTTTTCAGTCTAGTCCTCGACACAACACAACACAACACACAACATGTATACAATGTACAATGTACATACGTACTGAAGGAGGTTAGGTTAAATCATAGTTTTTATACTACTCAAAAGTTGTATCATATTATTTGATACCTGTTTTGTTATGGTAATTTATATAGGTAATATGTAATAATATGGGATACAGGAAAAATAGGAAAAGCAAGTTAAGTTGAGTTGAAAGATGAAAGGTTATACATTAGCACTACTATTGTTATGGTTTGTTTTTATACAATATACAATACATGATACATATTTTATATCGTGTTTGATAGATACAAGATACAAGATACAAATTCAGAGGTATGTATGTATTATACATATAATACATAGACCTGGGAGGAGGGATAGTTTGCACTTTGCCTCTTGTAGTTTTGCAGAAAATCGTTGAGACAGTGTGAGAGAGAGAGAGATGAAATCAAAGACTGGATTTTGTTACTGTAGCTGCAGGAAATGAAATGAAATGAAGATGATGATGATGAAGAAGATGTGGTCGTTTAGTTTTAGTTTTAGTTTTTCCATACCTAATACCTACACCGTACTTGGTTGCTTAGTACTTAATACTTGGATGTCTTGTGTCTTGTATTTTGTATCTTGTATCTTGTATATCATTCGATGTTCGATGGGTCAACAGCCGAAATATAAAAGTGCTCCAGCAACTAACGTACTATCATATCATTTCACATTTTCATGTTCATGTGTATCAGAAAGTATTGAGTTTTGAGTATATAAAGTTGGGTATGTGAATGAAGAACCGTTACCTCCTACTTTTTCATCTCCTTCTTCTTCTTGAGTCTTGAGTACTTGAGACTCGAGACTCGAGATTCTAGACTCGACAATCAACATGGTCATACACATTTCCAGTTCTTCTCTGTTCCTGTTGTATTCACAATTTCACACATTCTCATCATACTGATTTAAATGTACTTGTATGATTGTAAAAGTCCCTCTCAGACCGAATATCGAATTACTCTGACTCGTTCAATTCTTACGTGCAAAATACAATATAACGTATATTATGTATTATGTATTTAGTTGCAAAAATGTGCCCTAGCTGAATTTTATGTGTGTGCGTGTGTGTGTGTGTGTCAAGCTGCAAACCATAAATATCCATGTACTGTTTACTGTTTACACTTTACACACAATGCAGATTTGCTCAGTATACCCTCCAGGTTCAATTAAACGCCTAGTTCCAATTAAACATGCTCATTTTCCCTTCTTTTTCTTTCTATAGTCATGTACACTGTAGTTCTGTAGTATGTAAAGCTTAAAAGTAACTAATGATTATGGGTAAAAATGAGGATAAATGCCGTTTTGTATATTTTTTACTTTGCGTATTTGGCGGGGTATGAATTGATTTAATGTAGGGCTCATCAGTTATTATACATCCAAAACGTGTATTAAATATCATATGTATTTACTACAAAAGTTCAGGGAAAAGATTCCTAGAGTACACAGTACATGATTTATAATTTTAATTGTTAATTATAAGGTTCAGATATACTTGACTACATAATGAGCACTGAGCGCTATATAATTATAATCTACATACTACATACATTGAAGTACATGGCTAGATGGGGCTGTACATTGTTCAGCCTGGATTTTAGATTTTAGTTAGATATTGATCTACTTCTTTTCAATCACAAATTACCAGCGGCCTACTAAAGACTACAGGTGGTAGGTGATTGAATATGACAGCTGTAATGACTAATGAGTAATGACAAAATTTGTTGAAGTTCTGTGTAGTGTCTTGTAAAGTTTCATGCCGCTAATGACGACGGAAAATCATTAGTACAAGGTACAAGCTCGAGGAATGTCTAAATTATGTATTCCAAAAGAATTACGGCAAAAATGGTACATGACACAAAGCAAATATAAACTATAAGTATGTTTCCTACACAAAATATGAAGAGTAAAGAGTAAATCATTTGTCAATAAAAATATTTTTCTTTTTAAATGGAAATGAACAAATTGTGAAACATGAAACGTCTCATGAACTTCAACCGTCATGTCATGTTTCTTAACTTCTTATCTTTCCGTATTCCGTACCCAGTGAATTAAATTTAAAACCACAAACTCCCAAGTGCTCCACCACAGAGCTGTGTAAATCACTGATTACCATTTATACTTCAAATACTATAGTTCACAGTGTCTACTTTGTAATATAACACTAGACTTTAATATGCGTCAGTATAACTGAGCATAAAATGGAATAATTTGGACTGGACAAACTAGATGAATGACAATGATAATGTAGTATGATACAGTTGAAAAATAACACCGCATCTAGAATCTAGACTCCAGACACAAAACTTACAATAGGATCGTGTGGAGCCGATTCTAATATTATTTCGCATGTGTAATTTGTAATGTACATAAATGATATGACACGTTTGTTATTAATAAAGTTTTTATGATGATTTAATTTTATTGGTTTTCTTTTTCAAGATGTGTAGACGAACTTGTAGAATTACGCGTTTAAAACCTGATGGTGGTTACAATTCTCGATAAAAATATCATTATAAATTATACATATGCAATATACATTATACATGCAGTCGGTAATCAAAGTTCTGTCTTCTGTCTTCCGTCTTATGAATACAATAAAGCCATTAAGATTACAAGAAGGATGAAGATGGAAGCATGAAAACAAAGAACGAAGAACGTACTTAATTCTGAGTCTTCTTGGGTAGCTGATGTGTGTAGTGTGTAGTTACAAAATAATGGTCATTTACACCAATCATAGCCAAGTGCCAAGTTTTATCGTCATGTTGGTCATCATTAAAACAGCTCTGCTTTCGTTACATAATAATAAGCATATGTAATCATCTCAGTCACTTTGTCATTCGTCAAGTGTACATAATATAGGTATAAGATATTAGATACTTTGATATTTAACAGTGCACAAAAATCTAGGGAGAAGTCTCCTGCCTTTCTAATTGGTTTACGACCTCATCTTTTTTTATAACGTGCAACTAAAAAATAAAGTATAAAGTTGTTATATTATGGTCGTGTGTATTACATTTTGCATCGGTACATAATACAACACACGCAATACTTAATACTTAATACGATTCTTAATTAGGCTTCTGATCTCAAAACTCAAAAGGAAGAGGGCGGAATTTTTATGCATAGCAAAACAAAAGGGAACAAAATACAAAATAGATATCTACATTTAAAGGGTTAATACGATTTGGAAAATTTTATGATGCATTACACTTACACTCTGTACGTCCGTTAAACTCGGATATTATGTTGAATATGCAACAGGCAAAGATAAAGAAAACATGTTTATGGTTTATGGACATATTTTAGGGGTAATGAAAGGAATATAAAAATCACTATATAAATTGAGATTTAATACAGAGAAAAAGTATTGATGATACCTGTGAAATGTGTAATTGTTCCAATTGTTGTATTTGATTCTCAGTACCAAGAAACGGAAAACTGAGAACAATTCACACATTGTCATTGCAGAAAAATATTAACACTTTTATTTTTTATGTCAAGCAATTTTATAGCATTTTTACACAACTTATACACTTAATACTTAAGCATTCTGCTTAGCATTATGGCCATAATGGTAAATGGTAAAGAGTTCAGTATTAGAAAATACTTTTCCCAAATTCAACGTCATATGCCGACACCCTCACCTAAACATTAAGCATAATGTGAATGGCTAGGATCTAGTTCATCCGCAACTAGTAACTAGTGTAACGATCACTGAAAAAAGGACGACAGCTGATAGTTGATAGTGTTATGTAGATCAGCGATTTTAAATAAAATTGCCATCATTCTCCTTTGGTGATAATATCAGAAAAACATGCTCCATTTCTCATCATGCTTTTATTCAAAAAAAGGTGAGTGAACAGATAAAAAAAATGAAAATACTGCATGTTATTACATTGGTGATTGGTCATAGTTGACAGTTGACACTAAGTACATAAATTATTTTGTTTCTTCTTAAATATCTTTGAATACCGTCTGTGGCATTTTGAAAAGACAAAAAATGACTTGTAATAGACAAGAGACGTGTCAAAGGTGAGTTTCAAATTTCAAGTGGACAAACGTGAGTCATTCGTCATTACATATTATATTTATTGTCTGCGTGTACAATGCATAGTTCATAGTTATGTCCCTTGAAGAAGAAATATCAGTAGACGTGAAAATTACAGATGACTTGTGAAGCATGTATGTACACAAAATACAAAATAAGTAAGGTGACCTCATGACTTCTCGTGAGTCTATCCAACTCCTGTATTTATGTAATAAAAGCATAATGTATGATGTATGACTCTTATTTTAAAATTTAACAATACAAAAAGAAGAAAGCCAAAGAAGTCGCCTCACTATATGTAATAGTCACAATAGGCATATATTTAACATCTCAATACTCACTATTCAATGCAATCTTGTTGTAATAATGCACAATGAAAAATATTGTAAATATAAATAAATAAGTAAATAAACAAAAATGACATGCACAAGAGATGTTCAATGTGTATACAGTACTTAAATCATGAATGGATGGATGTATGGATGTGTCACCCAACACCAAACATACATGTGCTTAAATCTTAAATATACACTTTTACACTTTACAGTGTGCACACACGCAAGTAAGTAAATGTTCTTTTTGTCTAATATTTACAGAAAGGACTAATATTTTAACGAAAAAATAAATAAATAAATGAATGAATGATTCTATATTTTTATAGTTGTCAGTTGTCAACTACGTAGTTTTTCTACACATATGTATGCTATCTAAATTTATGATATCGGTTTGTGTATGTATTATATTCATGAGTTGCTTCGTAATAACTTTATAAGAATAAATACATATCTTTGTTAGTAGTGTCCAAAGTATTTGTAGTTTAGAAATAAAAGATATGTTATCACTCATTTTGAAGAGTATATCTTCTTTTCCACAGCTACTACTACTACAACTACTACTATTCCTAGTGCTACCAGCACCACAACTAACTACTACTAGCCTAGATTCTAGATTCTAGATCAAACACATGAGAAGCACTCTCTGTCTGTCTGTCTCTGAACCTCTCATGTTGTGTTTATGTAGATAACTCCATACAAAATATTATAGTTTGCAGTTTGCAGAATCATTATTATGCAAAAATTTATGAGTGGCGTATGTCTTATGTTACATGTTATATCAAATATTTGTTTTTACTCCTTTTCAAAAAAAACCTTATTGATACAAAATATGAATCCTATCAAATTTAATTTTGTTGCCCTCCTTTTTTGCACACATGATTTAGCTGTATCTAAACATAATGTAAATATTAAACATTAACGAGCCAATATACTTTATTCATTATGCATTCTGTGTGCCTAATATTTTTGTGTCGCAAACAAATGAAGCATTCTTAATTCTGAATTCTGACAGAGACATGTCTTTGAAAACAATATTGAACATATACGGTACAAAAGAATCTACTGAATTTTCTTCATATATGCCTAGTTCTTGGTTCTTGATTTCCGCAACAATGGTTGGTTCTTTTGGTATAAAGTGTACAGTATACAATATACATTATACAGGTAATGTGGAAAGAAAACGTGATTGGATTTTTTGAAATGATGATGTGAATTTTTTATTTCCTAATTTCTAATACATACATACATAATACATTTTTTGGTATGTGTACGGAATCTGAGGTTTAGTATTTTGTACTCTGTGTACGGTTTATTATGTAGTGTGTAGTGTGTAAGATGATAAAAATTTGCCCAGAGTTCAAAGTACTGTCGGAAGCCAAAGTCAAGTTAAACAACACGACCTAGTCATCCCTAATGATGCGAAAAAAAGATGTTGGACAAGTTTTTCTTCATCTTTAGACTTCATCTCTCGTCATGTATACATAATACATATGCATGTAGTGAATAGTAAAGTACAAAATATTGCATACATAACACATAGGTATGCAGTGCATACCTATGTGTTATGCACACCTTTAAGTTTGGTTTGGTTTGATTTGGTTTGGCCATCAATGTTGGATTTTTCATCACATATTACTAAACACTAGTCCATAGTACACAGTACACAGGTACTACATCAAATACCGGCTTCACATTAGTTCGTTATTTCTCTAATACACTTACTATTCACACACATATGTTGGGGAAAAACAGGGATTAACAGCACAAGAGAGAGAGAGAGAGAGAGAGAGAGAGACAGAGAATTGGTCGTCCTATTTACTACCTATATTTTATAATAATAAAAATAATAATATGATTGAGAAAATACACTGATATACATTATAGATATGTATACCTAGATATTTTTATAGCTTATGACATATCCGGAATGTTGCTTAACTATTACAAAAGCCAACAGCCCAAGATGTAATAATAATATAGTAATATGTTTTGTACATTGTATATATGTACACAGTTCCTTGATTTTGATACACATAATATAAAATATATACAGCATACAATATGGGGTATGGAGTACAGGACTGGATTTCTGTGACAGGGATTTTATTACAACCCACGTTGCAAAGATTGGTCCACGGTCGATGGTCTTAATACTATTTTACTTTTTACTATATAGTTAGAAAAAAAGAACAAGACAGAAGATAGAGAATATCATTGAGAATTGAGACTCTACTGCTGTTTTTTACTTGTTTTTCTATGAAAACCATGAGGGTGAAATAAAAAGGTGATACTGGCAGTGGCTCCGATTGGCACATAGTTGTGAGATGTACAATGTACATTGTATAGCATAGTATAGCTACAGCATACAAAATACAGACATATTCCTCATATCTCATATATGAGTAACTTTTGTGACTGTTAGTTTCTATTTTATAGTTTTTTTATCTCCGCTTTTTTGCCATTTTCGATCATGATATTGGTTGCTTTTATTTATAAGATAATATTTTTTTTGCACAGTTTCTTTATTTTTGAAAAACCCTGTCTCCTGTGTATATATGTACCGTATGTATAAATTATAGATTATAGATAAATGTAGCTTGCTTTTACACATGAAGATGAGTATGTGTGTGCAGACATACATATTTATGTATCTATATACTATATTATGCATAGACAGAGGGACACAATAATCACACATTTTTTGACCTTTCCAACTCACACTAGTTTTACTCTGTCCCGTTGCTTGACCTCTTCATATGTAATACACATAATACATGGATTTTACATCTTCATAAGATTTCTAAATACTAAATATCAGTTACTCTCTGCTCTCTGCTGTTGATTCAACAGCATAAGAAGTTAGAGTTGTACGTTATAGTCTAGATTCCATTAGACGCGTCTGACTTTTGATGGATAGGCAATACAAGCATTGATCATGTATAATATAAAATATCTGTACATAATAGGCGATACGATAGTAGGATATGCAAATGCAATTTTATTTGTCATGGCCAGACAAGCCCGATTTTTTAGAATGTACTTGTACACTATATACCTATACACACACATTGTACAACAATTCTTTACAAATTCACAACATTCACCATACTTGTAGGTTGTAGATGGATTTGTAATTTGTAGAAAGAGATAATCTGCTAGTGGTAGTGGAATTGGATTACTGTCTCGACTTTCAACGTGAAATGATTTTCAGGCTCGTTGCCGGTAGGGAGAAAAAAATGAGTCACAGTTCCTTTTTGAATGATCAATGTATTGAGTATTCAGAATTGAGTAAGACTAGTACTAAGTTGATAATTAGGTCATTTAGTTGGTTAAGCTGAGTAATACTAAATAGTACCCGGATTTGCTCGTTTCCAAAAATGTAAATAGCTAAATGACATATTGAGTGTTCATAGGAATATACTTACAGAATTTTTTTTAGTCATATGAATTTTATGTGCTACATATTACATATACATTATATATTATGTGTGGGCATGTATAATCTCCAGGATAAAGGAGGGAATTATTATAGTATTAAACATAAAGACTAAAATACAGAGACTCTGTGTGTGTACTGTGTATATTATATTCAGGAACCATCTTTTATATCCCTCTATTGTTTTTATACTTATTTTGAGTAAATATTTCTCCGAAGAGTTGTGAAAAAAACAACACAAAGTATATTAGAGAAGCTTTTCTCTCCTTTCTGACTGTGTATTTGGTATTTTGTGTATCTGATAAAAAAGAAAGAGTCTGTATATGTACATTAAACGTCGTTAAAATAATATACATATTGCGCCATATGTACATACATTTGATATGTATGATTGCATGTATACAGTATACAATGACTAGGACTATATTATACATATATCTACAACGGGAATCATATCAAGATAAGTTTCATATTGCAGTAGATATGTTGTAGGACTCGGTTGACGAATTCCACAATCCACAATGTCCACAAACAATGATACACTGACTGACTGTACCTGAGCCAAGGTCTACAATCTACAATAGACACAGGTACAAAAGTTTGTTTTTTTTTCGGAAAAAAAGAAGAAATACTGGTGGTTTGCTATTTATATTGTACATATATACTTCTTTATTCTCGTACTTATCATGAGAAAAAACTATTATCTGCGGCTTCCAGTTGACGTTGGACTAGGCATGCACAATGTTTTTACAATAATACACAGGTACAGGTACAAGAGTTCATCCCCCGCTTTTCTTTTCTTTCTTCCTTTCTTTCTTTAACCTCCAGAATCCAGTATTCAGCATAAAGAATAGGGCAGATACAAGATACAAGAGTCCAAGCTTATAGAATTGAAAAGCTGAAAACTCGGAATATTATGCACAATATGTGTATCGACAAGTTTTATTTTATCTTCTTAAAAAAAAATTTGAAAGCTTTTTCTGTTCAGTCAGTGGAAATTTTTCAAAATAACTAGGTAAAAGAGATTCTATATATTTTGTATTCTGTATCCATTGTACACCCATAACAGTAGAAGGAGAAGATGCACTGATGTTAGGGCGGCTCCTCATCCGGCTCTTTCGTCTCGTTTGTTTTGTCATCATTACTGGCACTTGCTTTCCTGATGTTTTGTATACTTATATTACATATTACATATTTATATTATCCGTAAATATACGTCTTATATACTTTATTCTCTTGTTAAATCTTATCCAAGATGTTCACGTTGGATTCATTGAAAACTAGCTTGAGACTTTTGAGACTTGAGATTTGAGACTTGAGATTCGAGATTTGAGACTAGAGAGACCTGTATTACTTCTTGATCGTCTTGTGTTCCTTCTTCTGGTTTCCTCCTGTCTCTCGTCTTATATACTTATATTTCATATGTACATAAAAATTGGTGTGTAACAAAAGTACATTTGTACGTTTATTGTGTACCCTTACTTATACATAAAAGCATAATACTGTTTTATGCCTCTCTGGTTGGACGTCCAGTATCCAGTACATTGTACTTACATAATGCATACTTGTGTCTAGCATCTATATTATAGAGTCTAGATTCTAGATGTATTTGTTCTATACGGAAAACAAGGGACAAGAGATCTTAAGTTTCTTTTAGCCTTTCTGTACTTCAATACTTGTATTATTCTACTATGTGTACTTTTTCTTATTCTTATTCTTCTTTTTCTCCTTCTTCTTCTTGTTGGTCTTCTTCTGAGTAAAAGGTTCAAAAAGCAAGGCAGAGGGTCTCTCTTCTCTGCATCCGCAGTCTGCGTAGTCCGTTGATGATTTTTCTTGTACATATGTATCTATACACATTATACATGGTACATGGCATGAGCCTGTATTTTGTATTATGTACATCATCAGATGTTTCATGTTCCATGCTCCATGCTCAAGATGTTATATATATTAGTATGTGCAAGCTGCATAAATGGAAGTGCCCTTCGTTTTTCGTTCTTCGTTAAATTTTGTTCACGCCCTTAGAGTCCTTATACTAAATATTTTAATAGAAAAAATAACGCGGTTACACATTGCATCTTTCCTATAAACCCTTAAATCACCACCAATACCAAAAATACTTTCACATCTCATCTCATCTCATCTCCCTCTCTTTCTCTCACACAAATACAACATACACTCTTGCTCTTCCTTCTCTGTTTTTACTTTTCTTTGTGTTTG
>JABASP010001470.1:0-29002 GCA_019776565.1 Sminthurinus signatus | reverse complement strand
AAAATTCTTAAAAGAGTTAAGAAAAGAATTTGCTCTCGAGTCATGAAAAATATCTACATTGAAATCTCCAAGAATGTAATGTTCAGTAGAATGAGAATTGAGATGACTCAGAAAAGATGGTAATTCAGTAATAAAATTAACTATACTGGAATGTGGTGGTCTATAAATACAAGTAAAGGTGATAGGTTTAGAGTTTTTTAATTTTAGTGAAAGGCATAATGACTCAACTTCGTCATTAGCATTGAAAATATTCTCAACATCTAAAACAGAAATATTCAAATTGCATTTGACATAAGCTAAAAGACCACCACCACAACGCGGTCTGTCCTTTCTGTACATATTATAAGAAAAAATGCCTACATTATAATCATACACTGAGTCATCAAGGAAAGTTTCAGAGAGAAACAAAATATCAAAAGAATTATTATGCAGAAATAATCTAATTTCGTCGATATGCCTACGTAGAGAGCGTATATTTAAGTGAGCAACTTTTAGACCTCTACATAATTTTATAGGTTCAGGTTCAGTGAAAGAATTTGTATGTAAATTAGATTGGATAGGGATATTGTTTAAAGTAGAAAAAGTATCACAAAAATTGTCATCAGAAATGACAGAAAGAGGAAATACACAGGAATTGCAAGTCCAATCACTCTCAATAAAAGTATTATTTAAAATATGTTTCTTGTGAAAGAATCCCTGGCATAATTTACATAAAATAGACTTAAACCTATTGTCAACTTTTAAACAAGCAAGGCATATTTTATCAGCATTTTTTACAGTATTAACTCTAGAACGAGCATAGCATGAAGAGCAAAGCCAAGTATTAGTAGTGATAGAGGAATTTGAATATTTATTAGGAAGGCAACGATTATGGAAATATTTAAAACAGTTTGTACAACAAATTCCATTACACCTTCTATCTACTCTAAAACAAATATTACATGGCTTACTCTTATCTGGGTTTGCATTTTTAGCATTCTTTAGTTTTTTGCCCATGGTAAAATAAAAACTAAAGAGAAAGAACACTAAAATCTAACTTATCCTAGTTAGCAATAATATAATACTAACTATAATTAATTAAAATTACAGTAAAAATTAATGATTAGAGCTAAAATGACAACTTATCAATTAGTAGTTTTTTCAATGATGAGTCCAGTAACTTGAAAATTTGCACTAAATAAAGATGGTTTCTGATACTCGAACTGTGTAGAAATCCAAAGTTTCCAAAATTTCCAGAAATCTGCTTCCTGCTGGTCAAAAATTGTCCAAAATTGAAATTTTGACGTGACATTTCGGGGTCACCACCCAGCACTGTACAGATGAATTAATTACTCCAGTAATTAATCGTGATTTTATTTAACTACTGGAAATTACTTCGTAGGGGAAAATCAAGAAAACCATGAACTCGAGGAGCAAGTGCTCACTCCTCGAGCTCGAGCAAGAGGAAATATACTCTGTCTGTATATTAACTTTGTATCTACTATCTACGCACGTTCCACGGATACAAGGAAAACGAACAAGGAACAATGGAGATGCCTGACAAAATAATGTAGAATTTATGCATACAAAATCTACTTGTACATCACTTTTCAGTTTCTCCAAGTAAAAGAACAAGAAGAAGAAGAAGAAAAGATGACTTTAACTGTATAAAGTTTTTTTTATCCTGGTTTTTCATCTTAAAAAATGCACTCTTTTATTATCGTCTATATTTTGTACACTCTTTTCTGGCTTTTTTCTCCCCTGCCTGTGGGAATACATACATGAATGAAGGAATGAAAGAATGGATGGATGAATGAATCGGATGAACAACAAAAACTTTACTTGTAATTAATTATTAATACTTCCGTCGCATTATACGGAATGGGAAGGAAGGAACAAGAAAAAGAGGACAGATAGAAAAGGAGAGAGAAAAAGATAAAAAATGAAGAGACGGATAATTTACGACGATAAAAATTTCACTTCAACTTACTTTTTGCTTTTTTTGATTCGTATTCGTGGTTGTGGAATGGAGTGTGTTTTGACTTTTTACTTTGATATTACCCATTACATAGTACATATTCGGTATTAGGATTTTATGTGTGTCTGTGTCTGTTGTTGTATATTACAGATTCGTAAGGAAGTTTCCCAGTTGCTCACCGAGCTCCTAGCTAGACTGACTGCCTTGGAAAAGTATGAAGATTCAATGAACACGGACGCTGCCTTAGGAGATCCTTTGACTCAAGTGAGTAACGCACAGCACAACAGTAACAGTAACATACCGTAGAAAAACATTACATTGCATAGCTTAGTACGGAAAGAGAAAAGTAGAGTGAAAAGTGTCTCCACAATAAATATTACATATACAAATTCAACCTCCGCTCTCTCCCGTATCTGTGTGCTCTCTCCAAACTTGGTATGAAATTTGTATGAAACGAAAATGAGAAAGCTCAACGCTCAGCTGAGCTGAGGACTGAGGACACCGACAACCAAAGTAAAAACCAAAGTGAAAGTAAAAGTAACAGTCACAGGCAGAAGCAAAAGTGAAAGTTAAAGAGGAGACAGAAAAATACAGAGTATAATGGAGCATTCCATTGATATAAGAAAATACGAGCATTATATTTAGGTTTTTTTTATTTCTTGTATGTGTCGACTCCTTCGTGACTCTAGAATCTAGACTCTAGACTTTAGACTTGAGACTCGAGACTTTTCTTCCTCTCCTCCTCATTCTTCTTACAACTCTCGTGAAAAATGTATCCTGAATCCGAGAGTTCCATGATTTATACATTTTATTATCGTTCTCCAATTTTTTCCTCCCCCTCCTTCAAACTCCAAACTACAAACTACAAACTCCAGTCCCAGACTCAATGTACATTATACATGTGCTTTGCCCTCTCTTCCATTTGACTTGTCCATTTAGATTCCTCTAGCTTGAATGTATACTTTTATGTATTATGTATATTTTCTACTTTCAATGTAAAATCCCAGTAGTCGGAAAGTATAGTGGGACAATTTCCATTAAAATTTTCACTTTCTCTTTCACACATCCCTTTTTGTCAACCCTGTCAATAGAGCTTCACTTTGCATTTGTCCTTGTGACTTTGTGTGTAAACTTGGATGAAATGAACTGTATGCACAATTCACAATTCCAAGCTACAGATATCCAATATCAATATACATCAATATGTACTGAAAAATATGAAGGTTAAGAATGAGGGCGCCAAAAATGTGGAACACTAAGTATCGAGTATCGAGTGTCGAGTATCGAGAGTCGAGTTGAGCTACAATTTATATATTCCTCATGCACATTGCACATATCTCCCATTATTATCATCATCATCATCGTCATCATCATGATTATTATTGTACATTGTACATTGTGATAGGAAGAGAAAGGGAAGAAAAGAAAGTGAAAGTCCTCCATTATGCTTGTGACAAGGAACACATTTTACGAGTCACATTATTTGATTCTATTACGTTTGGGTTCGCTTTCCTCTTCCTCTGCGCTTTTCGTTTTCGTTTTTCCTTGTCCTTTTCCAGTGTGTCCTTTCCAGTTTCTAGTCAACGGAAATGAGATCCAGATTTTTTTTCTCCCCTCTCGCTTTTCAAGCGCCTTTTCTCCCGTTCCATTTCCATGTGTCACACTATTTTCTACTTTCTATTTTCTACGTTCTACGTTCCCTTGGCTCCAATCACTGACTGAATGAATGAAAATGAATGAAGGAATGGAGGAAGAATGAAAGCAGGGAGAGTAGCGAGAGAAAGGAAAAGGATCCAATATCAACTACCAAATAACAGTGCGATTTGCTATTTACTATTTGCTATTTGCTCCTTTGACTTAACATGCTCGCTTGCCTCTCCGTGTTTTGTTTGTTTTGTCCCGGAAAATGACGACAACAGTAAAAGCGCATTTATGTGTAAAGTGTACATCGTGCGTACAGTGTACAATGTACAATGTACGACAAAGATGATGAAGGAATGGGTGATATTGATGATGATGGAGACCGGATATCATTTTGGCTCCTATTCCCTCTCCACCCTTTGTACGTGTCAAATATCAAATACCAATACAAATACCAAAGAAGGAGGAACAGACAAGGAAATTGAGTATGATTAAATCTACATAATGTAGTACAAGCCATGAACAAGGAACAATGAACAATGAAAAGCTTACATTATGTATGCATATAAAACAAACAATAATCGAGTAAAATGGAGTAATAGAGAAAACATGGATTTAACACACTGTAATCCACGTATTTACTCCCCGTGTTCTTATCTGTTCTAAACTATACTATAAATATTTACAATCTAAATTGTACATTGTACAATATTTTTACTGAATGCTATATTTTGTTTTTAATTTGTAGCCTCCACTGATGTCCATTTGCCCCAGTCCTCTGATACTAGCCCAACAGTTAACTCACATTGAAATTGAGCGCCTTAAAAATATTGGACCTGAAGAATTTGTTCAAGTAAAAAACGCATAGCATTAATAATTAATAATGATCTCGTGAAAAGCAGAAAGTAACAATTGGATTTTTAATGTAAAACGTTCCCATTCTATTTTGTTTACAGGCCTTTGTTAAAGATATTAATCAATCGGAATCTCATTTTGTGAAAGAGGTGAAGAAGACGAGGAACCTTGAGTATTATATTCAGTGGTTCAATCGCTTATCCTATTTTGTAGCCACGGAAATTGTTAAAGTAAGTAAAAACATAAAAAAGACAAGGCTGGATATTTTGAATATATTTTGACTCATAATAAAAGCGTATTGCATTATAAATACTTTTCCAAAAGCTCTGTAAAATGTAAAATGTAAAACGTAACATGTAAAATGTGGATCAAAAATAAAAAAGAACATCTGATGTCAACTTCCTTTAATTAACAGGTGCCGAAAAAGAAGAATCGAATCCGAACCGTAGAATATTGGATAGAAACTGGGAGACACTGTTATAATATTGGTAATTTTAATTCAGTGATGGCCATCATAGCTGGACTAAACATCGGCCCTGTTGGAAGACTAAAGAAAACTGTAAGTTTCTTTTGTCTGTTTTTCTATTTTCTATTATAAAATTTCCCTATTTTAAACTTCAGACTTTGTATAAATTAAAGTTTGCATACACCAATGGATCAATGAATCAATGTACTGATTTTTCCTCTCCTTTGTCCTTTGATATTTGCCCCCACTGTTCATGTTGAAAGTATAAAAATAACTAGACCAATTGCCAATTATATAGCATCGACAGATGAGAAATCGCAACAAGGAGCAGGCTCTCAGTCCATCACTTTTCCTTTCTCTGTTTTTGCCTAAACAAAATGTTTAATGGTACTTTGAAATCCCATGTTCAAAGTCTCTACATAGAAACTACAGTATACGGTAGGCCTACAAAAGAACAAAACAGAAAACAGACAACAGAATGTAGAATGTAGTGTAAAAGGACAAGTTGAAACAAAACAAGACGGTGGTAGTGTAAACAGTAGTCAGTTTCTACTTTCTCCAGATGGATCGAATTTAGAATTCAGAGTGTGGTTGTGTTTGTACAGTGTACATTGTACATCGTGCACGACAGTGCACTGAAAAAGCAATCCTACAATATACACTTGTTAGTTTGTATTTTGTATTATATACATGAAGCATGACAATGACAATGACAATGACAATGACAAGGACAACGGTGATGGAAGATGGAAGATGTCAACAATAAAATGTGAACAACAACAAAAGGACAGACAAATAGGGCAAATAGAGAGTGAGAAAATGAGAGGCGAGGGTAGAATCTAGAATCCAGAATGTAGAAAGTAGAATGTAGAAAGGGGAGAAAGAGAATGGTAAATAATCGAATTAATTTCAAATGAGTTTTAGGTTCAGAGTTGCTCACTACTCACTACTCAAGACTCACGACTCACAACTCGGCTCGACTCAACTCGACTCACTCACGCAGTCACTTTGTTTGTCGACGGAATGAATCTTGTTTTGGTTTGGTTTTGCTTAGTTTGAGCAGACACAGGTACATACAGTAGTGCATGTTGCATAACACTCACTTGTCAGTTTACTCAGTTTACTCAGTATACTCACAGTGTATAAAATGTAGAATGGGAAATACGCCCATACATATGAGCGTATATCCCATTAACACACACAAAACTCAAATGTAGATGACTAGGTAGATAGAGTAGGAAGTAGAAAGTAGGAAGAAGGAAGAGCGGAGAAAGTAGTAAGAAAATGAGAATCCAGAATGAAGAAAACACAAATACGTAGAAAGTAGAAAGTATAGAGTATAGGAAGTAAGGAGAGAAGCAGAGAAAGGCTGCTGCGTTGCAATGTCTTGTTTTATCGAGGGAATCAATTAGATCCACTTAGGACAAGAAAGCTTACAATTCTATTATTTGTTCCGCGTCTTCCATCTTCCTCCACTCAGTTCAGTTCAGCTCCCTTTCTCTTCCTCCTCCTCCTCCTCTTTCTGAATGTCCATTCCTTATTTCTTAGCCCACCGTCTACTGTCTACTGTCGACATACATTCTACATGCTACATTCTATATTCCAAATTCCACATTCCATGATCTTGGCTCAACTAAACTGAACTAAGTGAGTGGCCTGGACTGCAATGGTAATGGTAATGTAGAGTAGAGGGTGTAGACTGTAGATTGTAGATATTAGATAGTTGATAGTGTTGTATCTAGACTCTGCATTCTGAATGCTAGATTCTAGATGGTAGATGGTAGATTGTAGATTGTAGCATGTCTGCGTATTTATAGGTTGGGTGAATGGAAGGAGAGGGAATGTAATGTAATGAGAATGAATTTGATGGGATAAACTTCTCCCACGTCAAGTTGAGTTGTCGACCAGGAGAAAAATAATTAATGGCTCTTTCTTTCTTTCTCTCTCTTTTCTTATTTTCTTCTTGCTCCTTCTTGGTCCTATGACGTTGGAATGGAATGAAATGGAACGGTCTCCTGGTTCCCGAATTTGTCGCACTGGAAATTCCACATCCTCTGAATCTCTGAATCTCTGAATGACTGTCTTGATCTTGATGGTGGAAAATGGAAATGCAATCCCATTCAATTCAACTCAACCCGGTGCAATGCATGGAATGGAATGGAATCGTCATCATCCTTGTTCTTTGACTGGATCTACAACCTACAACGTACAACGTGCTTTTGTAACCTTTCTACTTTCTGTTTTCTACTTTCAACTTTCAACTCTAGTGGAACAAAGTGTGCACTGCTCAACTCTCACTGTTGGAGAATAACATGGATCCGTCAAATAATTTTGCGTCGTATCGATCCACGCTCAAGGTAAGCAAAACCCAAAGACCAACGACCAAACCAAAAATACCAACTAACTAAACTAATGACATAAGTTGTAAGGTAGGCTCTAGATTCTAGATTCTAGATATCACATCTATGTACAATGTACCCTTTGCACCATGTACTTGCTACGTACACTAACCACCATGCCACCACGTTACACCACGTTACAACATCATCATACTCATAGAGCTAACCTCTAACTCGTCTTCCTCTTCCTTTTCATCCTTTATTTTACCTCAACCATATCCACATCCACATCCTCATCCACGTGCGTATTATTCGGAACAAGAACTATCAGAGAACAAAAGTAGAAACTGTCTGCGTGTGTCATGATTCATGATTGTGATCATGCAATAAGACCGAATCCGAATCCGAATCTCGTATCTACTGCAAAAAGTTCTCTGACAGCCTCAACTCATTCCTATTATTATTATTATTATTATTATTTCCCATCATCATTGACCTACTCTCTCTGTCTCACTCCCGACTCCCTATTTGTGTACAGTGAACACAGTAAATCCTGGAAAACAAGATGGGAATTGGGAATCCTCAAAAATTCCTGTAATTTCTACCACTGCACTTTTTCATTAATTTCCACCCATGTTCAGTGTTCAGTGTTCAATCTTCAATGTTCAAGGTTTCTCTGATTCTCCGAAAGGTTATTCAATACACTGAAACTTTACATAGAGTACAATATCAGAAAGTTGAAGCTTGAAGCTTGAGGCTTGAGGCAAAGAGGACTTTGTTTTCCCTGATTACAGGAGAAAAGTAGTAGCAGTTTGTTTGTTGGTGTAACTGTAAGATAGAAGATAGAAGATAGACAGTAGACAGTGGACAACGGACAGGCGCTGCCTTTGTAATCTTTCATAGTGGTGTAGAATACAGAATACAGAATGTGGAGTAGTAGTTTTCTATTAACCAGTTGTTTGTTAACCCGGGGGCAAATTAATTATTTAGTAATTACAAAAGAACCAACGGGAATTGACCAGGCTGATAAATAATAAATTATGCTGGCTATAAATAATACATAAAATACGAATATCCATCGTGGTCTAGTCTTTAGGTCACTGATGGGACATTTTGGTAACTCTGCGGTTACTTTTACTTCTTTTGTATCTTTGGTGAATCCACCATCACATTTTACATTTTACATTCAAGTTTTGTTTGTTGTTTGTTGTTTGTGCGACTTTAATGAATCGATGTAGGGAGTAGGGAATCTTTCAAACAAGGATGCATAAAATATAAAATATACTGGTTACATGATTCTTGGTTGCCCGTTTCATGTTTAGATTTTAGATGGTACATTTGCAAAAATGCAGGGCCTGGATTCAATTGATTTATTTAGTGTGGGTAGTGTCGTCATTGCATTGCTTTTGTTGACGATTTTGTGACGCTGTCTCCCTGTTCCATTAGTTTTCTCTGAAGTTCTGAAGCTCTGAAGCTTTTGGAACTATTAGCATGGTCAAAAGCGTTGCTTTCCTCACTGTATTTTCTCCAGCGTGTCGTGTGTTTTGGTGAATGGTTCTCTATTTTCTATTTTGTATTTTGTAGATTACACAATACACATGGTGATATGAAGAATTTTACAAAATTGACAGTACACGACTCAAACAAACAAAGGAAGAATGGAAGAAAGAAAGAAGAGACTACAAAAGATCATCACGATTCTCCATTATTCATTCATCTTGCATGTTGTTGTAGATCGTAAATTGTAGATTGTAGATGGTAGATGGTAGATACGCTTTCTCTCTACAATTTTCCATCTATGGATCCGTGATATCAATTTATGTGTATATTTTGTATGCTTTTCGCATCTGCCAATCTGCCCATCTCTTTTCGAACAAACCAGAAAAGAATGGAAGAACCGTCATGATGTTGGTTGCACATGTAGCATGTAGATAAAACATCAATGTTGGACTTTTGTTTTCACACGTCAATGTTTTTGTGACTGTTCCGACAGCCGAGTTGTTCAACCGAGGACAGCTAAAACCACAAAAATTTCCACTATCTTACCATTCCAGCTCAATATTCCAATTCATTCAGAACCCCGAATAGAACAGAACAGACCAAATAAAATCAAACAGAGTTAGATGCCACATGTCATGTCATGTCTTTGGTTGTCCATTTTCCATTGTCCATTGTCCATTGTCCACTGTGAACTGTACAGAGTGCATTCCAGATTGTACAATCAACTGTCCAGACTTGATTTCCTTTTCCATGGAAAATTGGAAACTTCTGTGGTTTTATACTTGTTTCATACATGAGGAAATTTGAATGAATGCAGAATAGAAATTCAATAGCTCAACGTTCAACTCAAACAGGGTACAGAGTACATTTTACAGTAGAAAAATAACCGCCAAAGGGTCATGACATCAAAATCGTTAGTCTAAGGTCTACTACCGTAACCAGTGCAATGACGTAACACGCACACGCACAGAAAAAAAAGCACATGCACAATCTACATTGTATATCAAAAAGTACACCCAATTGGAACGTATTTGTGTTCCAATATAAAATCAAATAAAATCCAGGGATAACTTTGCATAAATAAGAAAATCTGCCTCCAGTCTGGCAGATTGTCAGGAAGACAGACAGACAGACAGCTGGAACGAGGAGAAAACGCAAGACTCTGGAATGAAATAAATCCCAATGACATTGAGCTTTGAGCTTTGAGCTTTAAGCATTGAGCTCCATTTGTATTTTTATCCTTCTTTTTCTTTTCTCCACCATATGCATTTGATGAGTGTTGTATGTATGTTCAATGCAGATTCTAGATTCTAGATCGTTGATCGTGTTCTTACTCTGGATCAAGAATAGTGAAACACTCCTCGTAGTACTTGGAATTTAATAGTTGATCAGTTTACAACAAAATTCCAAAAACTCAAAAACTCAAAATGTCTAAAATTTTCAAAGCCTGACTGGTTTTTGCATCTGCATCTACAATCTACAATCTACAATCTACATCTGTCTCTGGTTCTGTTTCTGTTTCTGGTTCTGGTTCATGAGGTCTCATGCTGAGTCCTTAAAAAGGACGAGGAGTACACACTAACTTTGTCAAACTTAACTTTTTCTCAAAAAACTTTGCAAATAAAATTTTATGCTATACATTCAAATGGAAATCCAAAAGTGAGAAGGGTAATATGGGAACAGAGAAAGGGAAAAGGAAAGGGGGAAAGGAAACCTGGGAGAATATTATCTGTTTTTCTTAAAGTTTCACTTTTCAGAAAGAAGCAGAGGGATCAGAAAGAATAGGAAGATAAAATATCTGTACATAAACACTTTTTTCCCTTTCCTCATATTACCGGTATTAACAAGGTGGCTGGTGGAGAATCACTACATCTTTGCCCGTCTATTTTCTGTTTTCTGTTCTCTGTATTTTCCTTGTCATTCTCATTCAAACTAACAATTCCAAGCTATTCTTACGTTAAAGATTAGTCTTCGTTCTTGGATTTTGGATTTGGATTTTGATTTTGATTTCGATTTTCGATACGAAATGCATTTTGCGGCACTGACAATGTCAAAATAAATTACTATAATTCTCCATTTTGTGGCTGATTTCTATTGACGGTGACTGCAGACGTTGCCGTTGTCATTGTATTTTGTACAAGTTATTCAGTATGCAGTTTGCAGCTTGCAGTAGGCAGTTACAGTCGCAAATGGAGCATATTTTGTAAGCATTTCCCGTATTTTGTGTACATGTCTACTCCACTCATTTTCTATGGTAGTTGATCGATGTCATTAGCGAAAACTGTTATGAGTTGTGGGTATTTTAACTGGTAAAGTTATTTCAGTTCAGTATGAGTCAAATGCATTTTCTCAATCTCAATGCTGAAATCATTTCATAACTCCTGATAAAAACGACCAATTAAATTAACTCAAATTACAATAATTTTCAAGGTGCTTTCTGCTCGTTACTTTAATTTCCGTCAATTTATAAATCTGAGCATTTCCAAAGTCATAAAAAATTATTATGCTGATTCAAACTATGAAAATAATTAAAAAAATGCGTAATGTATTAGAAGTTTTAATCTTATGGTTGATGTTGATTATTTTGTTTTGTTTTGTTTTGATTTGAGCAGACAGCAGTTTGGAGATCTGCAGGTGCGGATGAAAGGCAAAAAATTGTGATTCCCTTCTTTTCCCTTTTAGTCAAGGACCTGTACTTTCTCAACGAAGCGTGTGCTTCCAAGTGAGTTGTAAATATTTATCCATCTATTTTGTATTTTGTATTTGTTGTCTAGAATCTAGAATTTAAAATTTTATTTCATTTTATTTTATCTGGATCATGTGTAATGTGTAATCTATTGAATGACTCGGATATTAAGTACAGTCAAGTGAATTTTCATTCAATTTTGGTGTGCTGTACATTGTACATTTTATATTGTACATTGAACATACAACATACATCTTGCCTCATTCAGTGATAAATGATAAACAATAAAGAGAGGATAAAAGCTGTAAATGTGTTTTATTTACTGTCACCGTCCTAATCGTGTTTTCTTACATTGTATTTATTGTCCATTTTGACTCAATTTCTTTGTCTTGTTTCTTGTTTGGTTCCCTTTGTTTAGACTTGCAAATGGATATGTTAATTTTGAAAAGATTTGGCAGTTTGCCAAGCAAGTGACGGAAATAATGGGCTGGCAGCAAATAAAGTGTACTTTTCAAAAAGTCCCAAGTGTTCTGGATGCACTTAACAATGCTCCCATTCTTTCATCTGACAATGGTAAATAAATGAATTTTCATGATTTTCCCTCTTTTCTTATTGTTAGTGTACTTATTTTCTACTTGTATTTTGTATTTTGTGTTTTATATACTCGTGCTAATTTAAATTCTAAACATGGGTAATGGATAATGGATAAGGAGATGCCAAAACTGGGAGCTGAAAAGAAATCGATTATTTGATTATTTTATCGATATGTCAAATGAGATTGAATATTTAATACCAGAGTGCGTTGAAACTATAGAAAATAGAAAAAAAGTATAAAGATCTACAATCTACAGCCTACAGTTTAGAGTGTGTAGTAGAAAGTAGAAAGTGGAAAAGCAACAGTATTCACACTACAAATTCAATGCAAGATTTCAATGCTAAGCATAGGGATTTGATATTTATTTTCTATCCGAGAACGGATTTGACGTTGACTTATGAACCGATCTGATTTGAGTTAGAGTTTCATTTGTATTGAGCTGTAGATTCCAAAGATACTAGATTTCTAGAAGGTAGATTGTAGATAGATTAAAGATAGATGGATGGATGAATGTATATATTTTCCCATCGATAAAATGGGGATTCACTTTCCTCGGAATTGTGAAATTTTCACGTTAGATATTCTAGTATATTTGTGCTCTTGTTTCTCCATAAATTTTCTCTCTACAAACTACAAATATGTGCTTGTGTTTTTGTGTTTTTCTTGTGTCTTTGGTCTTGCGTGTGTAGCTCTCTCACTGGCGTCATACGAGTGTGAAGGTGCAGACAATTCCCATGAGAAGGAACGTCTCAAGTACCTTCGGAAAGAAGAAGCCTCCTCTTCCACGTCCACAATGTCTGACAACTCACCTCAACACAGAAAACATTTCAGGAAACCCAAAAAACTATTGCAAAACTCCACAGCAGGAGCTTTAACATCAATATCAACATCAGCATCAGCAGCAGCAGCATCTTCCTCGGCAAAAGCGATGGCAATGACAATGACTACCCCTGGAGTATTAGCTTCTACTCTTGTATCATCCACTTCCACTCTAACTTCAGTTCCTGATCTTGCTCATACCTCAATTCTTTTCCACACTGGTACTGGAAATTATACTGGTGCTGGAAGTGGAAGTGGAGCTGCAACTGGAAAATCATTGGATAAAAGAAAACCAGAATCTGATGATACCAGTCCAAATCCAAATCCAAATCTAGAGCTTGATCATTTTAATCGAATTAGCCTCAATCCAGGTTGATCCTATCCATTAACTAATGCAAAAAAAAGTATATTATCTACAACTTGTTTTATATTTGATTAAATTTTTGTTTGGTAACTTCACACAAGTACTTAATGCTTTTTTTACTCTCTTAGTTCTATGTTTTTTCATGTATAGCAGAGAAAGGAAAATGCCAAGTAAAGTCCTTGGCTTTTCCACATTTTTATCTGGGTTTTGGGGGTTTTTCATATCGTAATATTGAATATTGATGATCGCAAAATGTCATACAAAGCCCCATTTACTCAGTTCTGCTGGTATTATTTACTCTGGTTTATCTTTTATCTTTTTTCTAGTGTAAATAAATAAAAAGTAAATTTACATTATAAAGAGAATGATAATGATGATAATGATAGTGATAAAATTTAATAAACTTTTGTATTCTGTTGATAATATGATAAAGTTGTACTTTGAAAAAAAAGAAAGAATATTTACAGTACAATACAATACAATTAATATACAATGTTTCATAATAATAGTGATACTATTTGTTACACAAAAAAATATATAGAGATAAATAATAAAATATTACTATTATTATTACAATTTACAATAAAAACATGTTTTTGCACAACATGCAAATTTCTATAAAATTCATTCCAAAGAAACTGACACTGAATAATAATAAATAATAATAAAAAATGTAATGAAAAGTTTTACTGAAAAAAGCTAATACATGATTCATGGTTCTCGTTTCTTTCTTTTCATCCATTATTTCAATTGATCTATAGACTATGGATCCATATTCTAACTGTTTTACAACTTTTTCTTTCTTATTTTTGTCAACTTATGCACTTTTAAGTATATGTGTATAAATTGCATTAAGGTTTTACAATTCACATTACAACCTGCACAGTGCTCTACTTTGTGATGTGTTGTTGAATACAAGGACTTTCAAAATGAAAAAAACATGGAGCATCATTTTGAAATACCCTGTACCTACATTGTACATTGTACATTCTGCAGAATCATGTGTGTATTGAACGACGTGACTGTATTTTTATTACTTTGGGTAAACTTTCCAACTCTTTTTTGCATATAATACGTCAATACGTGATCTTATCACTGACTTTCCAGTCAAAAGTTACGGCATGAAAATGCCAATGGCAAGCAGATACAAGATATTCTAAATAAGCAAAAAGTTTTATGTTTGCGAATAAGACGGGAATTTTTTTCACCTTTATCGAGGAATAAAGTGTAAATATGAAATATGTCGAACGTCGAATGTCGAAACTCGAAACTCGAAACACATCGGGAAAGCAAAGTTTCATGGGTATATTTATACATTATACATGTACGTTGACTCAATTCTCCATCCAAACTTTTTACTTTTTCACCTATCTGGGTATTTTGTATTTTGTTTAAAGTTTTTCCGTGACCAGGCTTTCCTTATTTCAGTACAAATTCATATACTTACATAATATAAAATGCATATAAATTTCAAACACCACATTTTGCAACTCTACATGACAATCCAATTCCAATATAAATACAAGAGTAATCCATGCAAATTGTTTCAATAATTATCACAAATTTTTTTCTTGTCTTCTTGTGTCTTTTCCGTCCTGGTTTTGTGCATCTAATCTATAAAAAACAAACGCATATGTATCATTTCTAGATACAGTAGAGTTGAAAAGTTTAAAACTATAAAAAAATTCACGCTCTACTCCTACCGCCTGATTTTGTTTACATTTTACAAGAAAAGTACGTACATTTGCGTAGGATGTGTAAAAAGTTAAAAGTTAAAAAAAAGTGTAAAATATAGAGAAAGGGAAAATTACACGGTTGTGAAATATGAAAAATGAAAAATGTATTTCCGACTATTTTTGTTCTTTTCAACTTTTTTATAGTTTCAAAATGAACTCATGTCAAAAAAAAATTGATGGAGAAAGACACATAAAAGTTGAAAGGCCAGGTAGTAAAAAAAATATTTTGTTTAATACAAAAAGTATTGGATACGTTCATAGTTGAAAAGTCTGGATTCCTCAATTCTCAATTCCGAATTCCAAACTGAATGATGCACACATGAAGGAGTATTTGTATTTTTTGCATTTTACGACTTTTCTAAACCTTCGGATGCTGGATGTTGGATGTTGGAATGCTGAAATTCTTGAAATTTTCTCTGCACATTACACATCCCATCTTCTATCTTCTCTATCCATCTACAATCTACAAGCTACAGAGTTTCCTCCGTTTACACTTCTGATTAGAAAGTCAAACATAAAGAATAAAGAAGGATCAACTTTTTCAACTACTTGGCACTTGTGTACACACACAAAAGTATCCCGTTTTTTACGAGGACACTCGATACTAGATACGGGCTTTAGTTTGTCCTCTGTTCTATGTACTCTGTACTGTGTCACGCAGCACATGTTTCAGATTTTCTTCCACTATTTATTCTTTATATTTATATGCGGGCTTATCCCTTATCCACGAATCTGCAAATTCTTTGGGAGCATTTTTAAACTTTTCATCAGAATATGTTTGCACATATATCTGTACACTGTACAGATAGATTACAGAGGCAGAGGCAGAAAGTACTCATATCTCATATCTTTATCTACTGCGTTGCATCTTTTTCAACAAATTTTGAAGTCACATCTTTTGACATGAACTTCTTGAAACTCAAAACTCAAACAACTCAAGACAAGACTCAAGAACTCAAGGGATCTCCAATAGTCAATAATAATTACAAAAAAAACCATATAAAGATCCAGTATAATTCTCTTTCTCTTGGAAATTAAGTTTTTATCAGGGATCGTAAAATGTCCTGTGTGAAATTGGAACGAAATACAAAATACAAAATACACATTTAAGGTACAAACTGGGGATAATTTCCCATTTTCCCATTTCCAAGTGCTGCTCGTGATAGTTATAAGTAGACAAAGAAGCTCAATGGCAATGACAATGAAAATGACAATGAAACTGATAATGCTAATGACAAGGCGAGATTCAAAGAGGAGAAGTGAAGAGTCAAGATAAAAATAGTAATTATTATGATTATTACTCCCAATATCATATCATATCGAGGATCCAGACTGTTTTAGACAAAAGACCAAAGAACAATAGGCAATAGGCAGTTCATTTTTACTCCAGCCATCTACTTTTGATGTGGTTGGAAATTTTACTCATTTCCTCTGTAAGTCAAATCAAGTATAAACCCCACAGCCAAAACTCAAAACCACACCAAGTCAAAAGTCAGAATACAGAATACACACATATTTAGATACTGTACATTGTAGATACATACAAAATACAAACTGAGAGAGAATTGGAGGAAAATTGAGAAAATTTTTCCAGTCATATAGAACTTTTTCTACCCTCTCAAATCTCAAACCTCAGAACTCTAAGCTCAAGGCTCAAAACTGAAATCACAATTCGTGCATGAACTGTGAACTGCCAAAGGAGAGAAAATTCTAGATTTGAGAACGGTTCAAATATTATCATCAACCATCAACATGGTCCTCATGTTCCTCCCAATGTGAAGTAATCATAATAATGGGGAAAAGGGAAAAAAAAGAAATGACTAAGGAAACAATCAGAATCCGAATCCGAATCAGAAAAGATAAGGTTGTATGTGACACAGTTCACTTTGTACATCTGTACATTGTACATTGTCCTTAGGAAGAAAGTATGAACTAGTTGGATTTTAGATTCGGATTCCTTTCTTTTCACCACACCACACACCACATGTTCCTCTATTAATATCACTAGAAGGAATTATTATGAACGCAGATGGTTTGTATAGTACGTCGTCCTGATTTTTATGTTGCTACTCCTTTTCTTCAGCTCTAGACCCCAGACTCCAGACTCTAGATTCTAGACTCTCTCGTTTTAGTTCCAGATTCCTTCTTGGTTTTATTGGTAGTTGCTGGAAGATTCTCCTAGTGTGGTATTTTGTGGTGTGGTTTAGTTCAAGTCAGTTCAAGTCAGTTCGAGTCAAGTCAAAGAGGCAACTCTAAAGAATAACGATAACGATAACGATTATTTCCTTGGTAGCATTGAACCGTGTTTACTTCCGCCTGCCTCAAAGCTCAAAGCTCAACGCTCCCGTCACCGTCTTCCTTCTCACAATGTCACATTGTCAGCCTCCTCCTCTTCCCATCTCGATGATTATCCAATGTCATGTAATATGTAATGTAATGTAATACAATGCAATGGAATGTGCAACAACAATTTTTACCCAGAATTCTCCAGTAGTAGACTTGAAACTTGAGAATTGAGAATTGAGAATCATCATCTTTACTACTGTGTGTTTTGTGTTTTGAGTTTTGTGTTACGGCGTACATATACTTTCTTTATTCTTCATTTTTATTTTGATATTATTGCTCTGCAGACATGCTCAACACATGTACAAATAAATAGTATATTAGATACTAGGTTCTATGAGTATCTGTATCTGTATTTGAGTTTCACCTTGTATCTTGTATCGTATACCTTGCACATTGTACGTATTACTTTGTTTTGTGCTACATAGCTTTTCATTTTCTTCTCTATTCTTCTCCATCCTCTTTGCAAGACTCTCATGAACTTTTTGCCCTTAAAATAGTGAAAATTCTTTAAGAGGAAGAACTTTAGGTAAAACTGGAAGTACCTTGAGAATCTGGGAATCTGGGAAACTGGGAATCTGGAATTTGATCGTATCCTCAAAGGTGAAAATGTTTCAAATTGTTTTGTACAATTAACTGGTATTTTAGAAAGTAAACTTGAAGAATCTTGAAAGTCAGGTAAAGGAAAAGATCTCTGCTCTAATGCTATGTATGAAGTATAATGTATGTGCATTGTACAATATAAAACTTACAGAGTACAGGGTACATTTTAGATTTCCGACTAATTAAAGCGAGCTTGATGTGCTGTAAATTGGAAATTACAAATTACAAATTGTAAATTATTCTTTGTAGATTGTAGGTTGTAGATTGTAGATAGAAAGAGAAAAAAAACGGTGTAATTTACAGTGTTGATATTGGGAATTTTATGGCACACGCAGAATATAGACTGTGTAGATACGTATATAATATGGAAATGAGAATAGAGGGAAATAAATAAAGCTTTCCTCCTTGGGATTGCTCTTTCAATGATTCTGGGTTCTGGATAGTACCTACACCATACATGCCTACACATATGTATTATATATTATATATTACATATAGCAGCCAACAACCACCAAAGCATTCCAACTCCAGCCACTTTCTTTCGTGCCTTTTGTTTACTAGAAGCGGACTACAAGGTACAAGCTACAATCTAAAACCAAGTAGAAGTAGCAGCAGTAGTAGTGCCGTGTGGATGTAATTACGGTCATGGAAGACGAAGTTTGCAATAATAATTTGCTCCGGAAGTAGTCTAACAGACTAGACTAGACTAGAAAGCTCCAATATGCACAGTGCACAGTACACAGTTTTCAGTATTCTGTACTTATGCATATTTAAAACAAATGTGTGGGTGTGGGTGTAACTAACTAACAAAGTAACTAAGTAAGTGCGTTTGGACTTTGTAGTTTGGAGCTTGGAGCTTGGAATTTTGAATTCGGAATTTGAAAAACACGTGGAGAGAACTACAGCGTCGACACTTTTACTTTTACTTACTCGGGACTGACGATGGCTTAAAATCTTGAGCGTGTATGCATGTACAACGTACATATAAAAGGAGAAGAAGTGAGAAGGACCAGGACGAGGTACTGGTGTTGTGTGGGGTGGCGGAGGCTATTTAATATGAACCGCCAAGCAAAGAGAATTATACATGGGAAATCTCCATCCCTATATATTTCCACTCTGACTTTATTATGTACCCAGATACGACATTAATGCGTTAATGGAACTCCATTTAGCACTTACAATGTACAGGAAAGGCATTGAGCAGATGAAGGAAGGAGAACGGGAACCAACAACCAACCAACACACAAAACACATCAGCAACGATGATGATGATGACAATGGCCATGACGATGACGATGACGCTGCAGATGATGGTGATAATATTAATAATAATACTTTCATTACACCGTTTCCCTTGCCATTGCCATTGCCATTTTCCAATCTCCAATCTCCATGGGGATTTCATCTTTATTTAAACCAGTTCTCTTCAAAGTATTATATACTATATACTCCAAGAGGTATAATGTATGATATATAATAAGTACAAAGGACAGAGGACAAGGGACAGCAAATGGCAAATGAATGGTGAAGTGTGTAGATAGCAAGTTTGTCTTTGCATATCTATTATCTATAGCTATGTATCTTGCTTTCCTCGGTTCTCGGTTCTTCGTAATCGGTACTTTGTTCGTTCAATATCCATTATTATTTCTCTCTAAATTCCCATTACACTAATCTAATTTCCGGATTTAATTTAATTGTCATTCATATTTTACAGTTTTAGAGAGGCTTTAGATCAAATCCATTTCTCATCCTCATTCTCAACTCTCAACTAAAAACATATCTGCAAGTAAGATTCATGACATAATAATCATCATATTTAGGCATCAACCGCTGTATTTCCAATTTCAAAGCAATTACTAAATTTAAGTCGGCAGCAAGTCTTTGTAAACTTTCGGTTGTAAAGTTTGTCTTAACAAATGACAAATTTTTAGAAACTGAGGATTGAGGATTGATGATTTAATGGTGAAAGACAAAAAATCATTTCATTACATATTTTTACTATACAGTGGAGAAAGTAGAAAGTTGAATGCTATATTCTTGAATCCTGATTCTTGATTCTTGGTTCTTGGTATTTGACAGAGCTGTATAAAAAATAGACGCTCATGAATAGTATGTCAAAAAATGGAGTAAATATTATTATGTGCACGGGACGTAAGACGTATATCTTTTCATTTATGGATATTGATGGTGTTTTCCGGCGCCATATTGTGGTCTATTGTGTGTTGTATTGTGTGTGATTCATAATATGTGGGTTGTCGGTTGGAAAAGGGGCGAAAGTAAATTCTCATCTCTTGTTCCTTCCACACTGTACACTGCACACTGTACACTGTATATACACACACATGGAAAACTCAAGTCTACTAAACTAATCTACAAACAATGGAGCAGATAGATAACCACAGGAAAAATATTGCGAGAGATTTTACACACATGGGAGAGAAAGAGAGGAGAAGAGAGAAAGTCTAGAGTCTAGAGTCTAGAGTCTAGAATCTAGAATCTAACTTTGATATACCACAAATACTATAGAGTGCAATACAAAACAGGCAGTATCTGGAGCAGAGAGCTGGCACAATGTACACTGTACACTGTACAACGTACAAGCACAAGTACAAGAGCAAGAAGAGGCAATATTCTGATAAAAGAGCAAGGCAGGCAGAGACAGAGAGACAAAGTCAAGATTAATTACTGCAACTTTTATAACCAAAGAGACTGCTGAGCAAATAAATACCAAATAGGAAATGGACGGATATAGAAATCGAATTATTCGAGTCGACAGCACCAGACGTATAATAAATATATATATGGACTGTGTACAATGTACACACAACATACACCCAGCTGGATTGCCTAAATATTGAACGTTTTATGTATACTTGTATACTTGTAGTTGGAGTTGTATGCTTCATCCATAAATGCTGATGCAGTCTTTATACTTTATACTTTATAAAAAGCTTATTTTTGTATTAAGAAGGAAAATATATTTATCGTTTCCGATTTCTCATGCTCTCATGTTCTATATTTCCTATTTTCTATACAATGAAAATAATATTCCCACCAACTTTTATTAAAATCCATAATCTGTATCACAATAGAAATAACTAAACTGGACTCTACGTTGTATGTTGTATGTTGCTATTTGAAAAATAATCTGAAACTTCTCTTGTTAAACTTTCTGTCTTTAACCCTTAACTCTTTTGACAAGGAGTTTGATTGCGGTCAATAGTGAGTACAAAAGAAGTGGATTGCTCAGATTCAGACTCAGAATCAGAACCAAAATCAGAATATCAATTGTTATATTTTTATATTATTTCTTCATTTTATTATTATTATTATTGGTATTAGTATTATTATTGTTATGGGGGAAATCTATGGACTATGGACGATGGCCAATCATGGCTTCAAGTTTCATGCTTCAGTCTCAAGACTCAAGTCTCAAGACTCGAGAGAAAGCGCTTGAGTAGAAAAACAAACTTTTCTCCATCCTATGCATATAATACCCTCTCATGTAATACTTGAGCGGGATGAAACTAAGCTCAATACTCGATGGAAGGTTGAATGATGGAACCCCCGTTGGAAAAAAGAAAGTGTTTGAGCTGACTTGTTGGTGAATTTTTTCCCTCGTGATTCAACAACAGACAAGCCAGAGAATTGAATTGAATTCATGGAAGAGAGATATCATATATGATGTACAATGTACAATGTACAATGCCCGATATAGGTTGCTTTGGTTTCCTTTCCTTTGCCATATCATGGAGTTGCTTGTCTGGTGCTGGCCTATCCTCGAATGGGATGGGATGTGATGGAAAATGGAGGAAGTGGAAAAAAATAGTATAGAAAGAAGAAAATACACATAGAAAAGATGGAAAGATGAACAAGGCCACGACGGAGAAAAATGATGCTATAAAAAAGCGAAAAGGAGATAATAGAATGTTCCTTTGGTATGGTATAACACATGACACACCAACTATGAAAATATACACAATGTACAATGTACAGAAATCTGAAAATCTCTGAGTGGAAAATATCCAACTTTCTCTTCCTGTCTCTCGCTCCTCGCTCCTTTGGTGTATTGACGTGTGTATTTACTTAGGTTTGCTCTGCTTTGCTTTGCTTTCCTTTGCTTTTCTTTGCTATGCTTACTTTCACCCATTCGGATTCAACGAGAAAAGAGAACATCAACATCAACATCAAGTTCAAAACCAAAATGAGAAAACTCCCAAGTTTAAAAGATAGCCCATAGCCCAGCCCGTCTGTTCTCTACATGTTTTGACTATTTTTCTATCTACACGCGTCAACACAGGCTAGTTTTAGTTGTATTTGTATTTGTAATCTTAGTCCTAGTTGTAACGTATCTATAACTACCTGTCGTAAATTCTCTCTGATTTGAAAACATACCACTAAGGTAGCCGTCACCGTTACTTTGTCAAATGTTGTGACATTTGAGATTTTGAGGACTTGAGACTTGAATCAAGAATGAAAATTTTAGTTTATAAACAGAAGTAGTATTTAATTTCATAGTATTATGAATGCGATATTACATTTCATGTATTGTTCGTTTTCAAATTCGTCCAGATTTTGTATTCTAGAAGCGAGAGTTGCTTGGTAAAAATTGTAGCTATGAAAAAACAAAAAATGTAAAATACCCAGACGCTAGAATCTAGAATCTAGACTAAATATTTGTAAAGGAATGGATGATAACAAAAATCAAAGAGGGAATATGAAAACCATTGAGATTCTTCTTTTAAGTTGTCTTTTATGCTTTTTCTAAAGAATTTTATATGCAGACCGTGTAGAATATTCAATGTACATAAAAGGACGTGATGACATGTGACTTGTGAAATGGATTTGATTCCCCTAGATTAAATTACATAGGATATGACGAGCTGATTTGAGTTGAGTTGAGTTGACTCCGTTTGGCTTGGACTTGAATAGATATCACCGATCCTTTGTTTGATCCAAGCTTTTTTGTCTCCTCCGTTTCTTACAGCTGCCTCTGCTTCGTTTTCTTTTCCTGTATTTATTTCTTTTAGAAAGATGTAATACAAGGGATAATTTCATAAAAAGAGCCGTCAAAACTCACCATGGCCAAAAAAGCAATGCTCCATGTTCAATGTTCAATGTTCAATGCTCAATGCTCGCCCGTATGGAGTACAAAGTACTCACAACTCAGAAAACGTGAAAGAGAGTTATGACCATTTTTCTTTCTTTCTTTCTTTTATATGAGCCAATTGGGACTCGTAAAGGACAGACAGACTCTTTTTCCATTTTCTGTATTCTGTATTGTCTTCCTTTCCCTCTTGCATTTTATCCCGCTTTAGTGCTCACTTATCTTGTCCATTCAGTTCCACAGTTTGACTTTTCACCTCTTCATTTATTCAAACATCCATCTCTCTCCTTTTGACTTGAGGAGGAAAAATTAGGCATTAAAAGGCCTTAAAAGGCATAAACCCAGTATTATCAATATCAATAAATCATATAAATCACAAAAATATTCTTTCAATAGCCAAATAATACTATTTTATTTTAATATAAATGATACGAATTACGAATATACATCCAAAACAAATTCTATAAAACATAGAACATAGAACAAAGAATCTTATCCAAAGTCACAATCAGTCCTCAAATCTCAACTCTCAACTACAGCGGCTTATTTTTTTTACTATTGTAAAAGTGTAATAAAAAAGATTGGAATCTGGAGGAGGAAATTAGACAATTGACAAGCTTAAGAGATTTTGAGTGCCATTTTGAAAAAAAGGAGTTAAAACTACATGAAAAAGCTACAGATGTTCCACGTCAACATCAGATAAATTAATTGTAAATAATTTCTGTCAGAAAAGAAAAAAAGGAGGAAAGAAACTCGTGAAGCCTTCAAAATTCACATGAGGACTTATACTGTATATTTACAATGTGTAGTTTGCCCTGTAGATTGTACATTATACATTATACATTATACAGTGTACATTCGGAATCAGAATTCCACATGGCAAAAGCATATTCGGCAGCCAAAGTCGACCATCCTCCATTTCTACATTTAACATTCTCATAAGATTCCAAATGCTGTCCCTCTTGTCTCCTTGTCTCCCTCTTTCTTTCTTTCTTTCTTTCTCTTACCAAAAGTCCTTTCTCTCTTCCCTCTTTGTATGAAGATGAAGCAGCAACGACAAATCTGACATGAAATATTATACTCAGTTGATTTTCACTAGCACCAAACACACACATAAATACACATGAGGAACGACTACACAGGAACTAGAGCCAGAACCAGAACCAGAACAAGGAGAACCAGAAACAAGAGGAACAAGAGGAAGAGTGAGCCAAGGGGAAAGAAACCTAACGCTTGTGAATTCTTGGCTTGTAAACGTCAAAAACACTCAACTCTCCTTTTTTATGAATGAAGTGTGTGAATTGTGAATTGTTCAAGTGAGGAGAGTATGTTACACACCATACACCATACACCATTCACCCTACACTTTACTTTATACACAGTAAACACACCCAGAACAGAGAGAGAAAGAGAGAAAAAGTGAAAAGTGAGAAGAGATGGTGAAATTATACATAGACAAAAATGACAGAACATTCATGAAGAGAGAGGAGCAAGTAGTGAGAAAAGTTGAAAAATTCAGAAATTTTTTTTGTTCGATAAATAAATGTACAGTACATGAGGAATGAGAAGGCAGTGAGCAGTGAGGGAAGAATAAATATAAAATATATAAAAAATCTCGTAAGAAAGAAAGAAAGAAAGAAATCTCTCCTTTCTTCAGCTGCCAGCATCATTTCCAGCTATTTTTGTGACAGGTCTTCTTATTGAATATTGCGCATATAGTGTTTGTATTTTCTCTTTGTGGATTCTGTATACTGTACTTTTTGTGCTGGAAAGCCGTTTACCATTTTCACAAACAAACAAACAAATAACAGTGGATTCAGAGAAATTGTACAAATGTAATGTATAATATAAAATACAACACCCTGTGCACTGTGCACTGTACATTTTACATTGTACATTACTCTAAAGCTCAATCTGTATAATGTATCTCAGCTCAAGATTCCCCTACAAACATTATACACACATTTTCAGCCCTGTATACACATCTTTTATCTTGTTTTTTTCACTCACTTGATATTAAAAATTATTTCCGACTCCGTTCTCAGAAATACTAAATACACTATCTGGAAAGATCTCTACATGTATTATATACGTATCAATGGAAAATGGAAAGTCACCGCATGCAACAATTCAATATGAGACGTGAAAGGGTGCGTAACATGTACATTGTACAATGTAGACAAGACGTATAAAAATTACATTCCTTCAAAGTCCAGATTTCAGCTACAATAGAAGCTCATACTAGAATTTTAAAATCCCATGTCATGTGTAGAATGTAGAATGGGGAATAGAAAATAAAATATCTGTAAAAAAAAGAGTGGTAAAAAAGGAAAAGAAGCAGAGATCTGTCAAGTTCATCTCTCGTCTAGCGTCTAAAAGCTAAAGTGTACAGTCGAGAGTCTACAGTCTAGAGTCATTAAGTCTTCTCTAACATTAGACCTGTCGGCTGTCAACCTGAACAGTAATCATAAAAAATGCTCTGCATCCTTTAAATTTTTATTGTTGTGTAATGGTAATAAAATTTCAAGTTTTTTTCTCATGGCTCAAAAAATACAATAAATACAACAGTAGTAGGCTCTGAAAAGAAAAGGAAGAAATGAAAATCCATCAGCACAGATAGAAATGAAGTAGGGAAGGGAATTTTAACTCTTCTGTGTTTTTCATCCTTCATCTGAATAAAGTATAAACTATAAACCAAGGATTTTCCGAGCATTCTAAAAAGACTGCAGAATGTACACTGCACATTGTACATGTATTATGTATTTCACTCTCAGTACTCCGTACAGAGTACAGAGTACACAGACATTCCCTTGTTAAAATAGTTGATCATCCAAATTTATTTAGTCGTTTATTTATTGCGGAAATCTCTGTCGTTTTCTCTTCAGACTCTGCCCTCCAGACTCAAGAGCACGTACAAGGTAGAAAGTACAAGGTAGCTTAAAACATACACCTACGACCACTAATGGACCTTACCTATGCATGTACCTGTATTATATAATGTATTGTGTATTGTATTATATAATATTGTATTTCTTCACATCTCGTTCCACTGTCTCTTCCTATTAACAAGCAGAGCACGAGGTACTCAAAGACTTTTATTGCTTCAATACCCTCTAAAATATTAGTCTAGCTCCTCTCCACCCTTTACTCTAGATTCTACATTCTACACTCAACAAATGGAAGCTACAGCCTAGAAACTAGAAACTATAGAAACTGGAAACAATTTCAAAAAATAATGACTTTCTATGCACATTGCTTATGGTCCCTGTACATTCCAATTTATTTTAATTTTAGCAAAACCTTCCAAATTCACATCATCATTATGAATTATGATGAGAGTATACAAAATACAAAATACAAACTCTTTGCTGTCTATTTGTACTTTGCAACATAAATAGAATACAAATACGAATACGAATATTACTATGAAAAATGTAATGCTTTGAATCAAATAATTCTTATAACGAGGTTTAGATTTTGAATTTGAGCACGCACTTTCTCTCTTGGTCCCACCAGAGACTTTTGTTTTCAATTTCAGCGAGGTTTAGTCATCTTGAGTTTCTTCTGAGTGAATTGAAATTTCTTCATCAACATTCAACATCTATTGAGTATAGAGTATTGAGCATTGAGCATGGAGAATTGGGAATAATAATAGACTCTCCGTTCAAAGTTTGGACTGGTTAGTTTATAAAATATAAAACATGGAGATAGATAATAGAGAATGGAGAATAGATAGGGAATCAATGTGGAGATTAAGTGAGACTTTGACACTTTCACTTGGTCCTCTGCAACATCATCACAGACGTCAGAATGATGAGTTAGGTACATACCATATAAATATATAATATGAGGATGAAACATGGTGCAGGGTTGAGGTTTTATGTGTGCATAAGGTTGTCGGATGATGGATGATGGTAATGACAATCGTGATCACGATGAGATGTTTTCATCACACCATGGCTTGGCCGGGGAGAAAGTGAATAGAAAAGTATGTGGTATAAATCTAAATCTAAATCTATAAATATGAAACATGTAAGGGCACACTATACAAATATTATATTATACACTCCAGACTCTGGCAGCTATGTATTCAAAATGCAGACGGCCGCGTCCAGTATGATGTGGTTTTGTGTCGTAGAACGAATAAGGAATAAGGAATAACGAGGGATGAGTGACACGGAGTGTATCGTGTTTCAATATGTGTTTATAGTTGGTACTAGTTTACACATGGCAAATAGTAGATATATCTGTAGTCTGTCTGTCTGTAGTTTGCAGTTTGTAAGGATTAAATGGGGGAGTGAAGTGGCAGCTATTTTCAAATTCAGCACATTCTCATATTCATTTCACTTCTCATTTCCCATTCATCCGTCCTTGTTCTTGGTTCTTGGGAAACCTAATACTAATACTAATAGTATTCATATTAATAGGGGTGCGGCTTTAATAGGACGGAACAAAGTCGATGCTTGGGAATTTATAATCATTTAATCTTTAATCATCACTGCATCTCTTCTTAGTTGATCAAGAGACGTATCTATCTGGTACTCATTCATTCTTCATTCTTCATTCAACTATTCAACACTCAATACCCTTTCAGTTTTCAATACTTGCTTGTGCAGCAGTACACTCATTGTACGGCTTTTATCGTGTCCTTTCATGTATATTTTTAGTCTCCTTTTTGTGATTTCCATCTTCCATCTTCCATCCTCCGTCTTTATCTTTGTATCAGTATGGTCTCAATATATTATGGTATAGAATATAGAATATCGCTGTTCTTAGAAAGAAAAGGCCTTTGATTTTCTATTAGTTCCATTTATCTTCTATTCATCCCTTTTTCATCTACGACATTTCTTTCAAGTTTAAAGTATCAAGGATCAAGGATCACGGTTCAAGGATCTATAATTTAGAAGTTAGAAGTTATAGATAATTAGAGAGAAGAGTTGATTAAATTTCGCTTTGAGAATCAAATATCGAATATAAATAGTTCTACATTCTACTTTTAAATGTAATTATTATAAATAATAATACTTTATATTTTATACACTATACAACTATACACACGACTGTTGACTGTGGCATTTTGGTGGATGCTGTTCTGTATTCTTTACTCTTGCTATAGAATGTATAATACAGATTACATATTACGTATTGTACTGCTTAATTATTTATGCAGAGAGGGACAAAACAACACACAGTTCCAAGAAAACGAGTTGGAAATTCTGATACAGCCTGTCAACTACTTGGAATTAAAATGAGAGTTTTGGAATGAAAATCCAAATAGTTTTATTATTTTGGTGTATTGTTGCTTATTCTGTTTATAGTTGGGTAATTTTATGTATCTAATTCAGATTTTAGATGTGGATGCAAATCCGAATCCAGATCAAGATCCAGTTCCAAATTCAACTTGAACTAAAACTCCAACTCCAACTTTTCCTTCCCCTTCACTTGACTCCATTGATTCGATTCGATTAGAGGACTGAGAATAAAAGTAATCTAAAAAGTCTATGGATTCCAGATTTTGTTTTTTTTTCTCAAAACAACTATTTGTGTGTGTCAATTACAGATTTCAAGAAAGGTTACAACTGTGTATAGTGTACTATTGAAGCAGTTTGTGATTGTGTTTCTTGTTCGAGTTCTCTTAGAGAACAACAACATGAAGAATGAAGAAGAAGAAGAAAAATAATCTCAAGATCATCATTAAACAATACATGTATGTTTCATGAATTTGACTTCCATTCAACTGAAATTCCAGATTCTAGACTCCAGATTCAGTGAACAGGCCTACAAAAAATACGTAACAAATAATAATAAATATGCATGATATGGAACATGCATAAAATAGAGAACAGAATAGAACAGAGTACATAAAGCTTGTACAGAGGGTTATTCCTATTTATATGAACACTCAACTTTTTCTTCTCCTAGCCATTGTTTCAAGTTCCAGTTCAAACTATTAGCACCACCAAAAACTTCAGTTTATGTAGATAGGATTCA